>JAWRVZ010000029.1:4730000-4905000 GCA_037043235.1 Rhodeus uyekii | reverse complement strand
CTTGCTGGGGTCGTGGAAGATGGATGGCTCGCTGGAGCAGCAATTAATAATGTTTTTACAAGAGCAATGGAGGCGTGTGCGAGCCACGGACGGATTGGGCAGAGTATTGAAATGTGCAGGTGAATTGATTGGCCCGTCGGATTTCCTGTAGAAATCATTTGGATTAATTGAAAGCACCGGGAGGGAGGAGGGAAGTGGAGGGTGTGTATTGATTTATAGGTCTCACTCAGAAGAGGAAGAAGAAGAAGAATAAGAGAAAGAGAAAATGGCCACCTTACTCCTGGAGACACTCAACAATCTTTGGTCTAGTATTGTTAGTAAATTCACTCAACGCCATAGGATATAGGGATGTATGGCAGTATTTCAACAAACAAAAAAATAGGGCTAGAAAAAAAAATCACTGTAGGGACAGTCCATTCAAATACTGCTTATAAAACATAATTCTTGTTATCTTCCTCCCTTTACAGCTGCCTCATTTGCAGTCACATTTGCAAAAAATACAAAGCTGTACATTCTGTGTTTTGAAATTTTTTGTTAGTTACTCAATACTACCTCCTGTGTTAATGTGTTACCAAGAATTTCATATGTTGGCCACTACCTCTATATCTCATTAATTTAATGACTGCAATACCTTTACATTTTTATAACATAACATATCTTTAATCAACAAGAAAACAAGTAAAGAAATAAATATGATTTATAAAAAACACTTCTTGTCTAATCATATTTAGGAATCAAGGAAATACATTGTTGATAGAATTATTTGTACAATATTAATCCATCAAATTATTTTGAGTTTTCTTCATATAAATTATGAAATTTATTTCCCCAGCATAATAGCTTCAGCTGAATGACAATATGTACAAAAATAGATTGTTTTGTTGATGCTCATATGGAAAACATACCCGTAAAGA
The DNA here is from genome assembly GCA_037043235.1 of Rhodeus uyekii. Taxonomy (NCBI): domain Eukaryota; kingdom Metazoa; phylum Chordata; class Actinopteri; order Cypriniformes; family Acheilognathidae; genus Rhodeus; species Rhodeus uyekii. The sequence goes on along the minus strand of JAWRVZ010000029.1, from coordinate 4,904,086 downwards.
AATCTCTTGCCGAAAAATAAAGGCTTTGATCTGCTGATAACATTTGCTTCTACTCTGTACAGCAAACAAGAGTGACTCTATATTGTTATCTCTAGCTGTCTGCTTACAGACAATGTGATGAGGCAAGTTAAAGAATAAACTACAGTGGCACCAGCTTGTGTTATTAAACATATCTAATGTTTGCTCACTAAGCTGAATGCAAAGTAGGATCTGCCTATTCATCCTGTTCTTTTAGAGATAAGAATGTTCCATTTAGGTCTTGAAAATCAACAAACATCAAACAGGTCCTTTTTTTTAGATGGATATGAAATAAATATGTTATTGTTAGGGCTTTGCTTCTTTCCATTTCTCAGTTTTTGAAATGAAGGACCTCTTGATACAGGGGGCAGCATTGCCTCCTAAATAAAACATCAACAAACCTTCTTTTAGGACCACTTGGTTCATCACAATTCATAACCACAAAACTAAAGTTTTTTTAACGTTTTATTATAGTTTTATCATATTTTTATCATTATTGAGAGTTTGTTTTTGTAGGGACAGTACAAAAAAAACATATCATAGCTAAAACACCAAGAATAAATTACACATAATTATTATAGCACATGGAAATTTTCATTTTTAGAATTCAGATAGGCTCAAAAAATAAAAATGAATAAAAACAAGACATGCAGACATAATACCGTATTATAAATATTTTAATCTAAATCAAACTTATACATTTCCACAAAAATATCAAGCAGCACAACCATTTTCAACTGTGATAATGATAAAACATTTGATTAAATGAATATGACACGAGAGTCTTCTTTCAAATAACATCACAATGACAAGTGGAGGATGAGCTTAGTTTGAGAACAGGTAGAAATGATATGATATACATCATTAGCATGTTAGCATGTTAGCATTGACTGAATTAGCTAGTTATAGCTAGTTAGGTTTCAACTACAAAAACTATTAAAGTTGAGAATTTGAGATTACATGATAATTTTGAGCTAAATGTTAAGGCTGACCCACACTAAAAGGTTTTTACAGTCTTATCAGGTTTTCAAAATGTGAGAGACCTCAAACATGCAGATAAAAAAATGATAGATTTAATAGTTTTGTTCCATGTGGAGTGACCAAGACAGCACACCACACACTTTTTCACTCACAAACAACGAGTCCCGACAATGAAAACTGGAAATTTTGCATAATCTCTTAGTCAAATGTGACTAGAATATGGTAAACAAACACATTCAGCATTTTGGATATTCATAATTTGACATTTGTAACGCCTGATGCTCTTCCGAGCAGATTCAATCACTCTTAGCACACGTCATTCCACAAGAAAATGTAAAATAATCGAAAGAACCATCAAGATAATCAGGACTGTACTCTGGATTGTCGGAAGAGGAGAATTGGGCCCAAAATCGACCTGATTATCTTGTAGTGTGTGGGTGCCTGTAGCTTACTCAGATATTTCAAGTTGAGAAATTAAGATGTTTGAGGACAAAATAAAAATCTGATAGTTCTGGTCACTTAAAATTTGATGCTAACTTATAGAGACAGATTCATAATATTTTCTGTCTGGAGGTCAAAATCTTCATCTAGTCCTACTCCTACCAAACTGAGGGACAGTGAGTGCGTGAACGAGGGCGGGTGTGAGCAGACGGTGGTGGGACATGATGCCCAGAGGCAGGCACTGGTTATGGCCAGCTGCCTGTCTGTAAAGAAAGCGGGTGACGCTAAAGCAGGCAGGAGCAGGGCTCTCCGGTTACAGTACCTGTCTATAAAAACCACTCCCGTGTCCAGCATCCCTCTCCTTCCAGACCCCCCAGGGTTCCCCCCAAATAGTACCAACGATGAAAGCCATGTCTTGGGTTGCAGCCTCTACAAACCCAGTCTGTTTATGAGCCCTCGTTTGATGTCTGCGCCTGGTTAAGGGGCGCTCGCACCCAAACACGGGGGAGTTGCGCCTGGGTGGTGCATGGAAATTTGCACAGAGATACTTTGACTCACGGGAGGGCCCTTTAAACACATCACTCACCATTACACTACCACTGTTATCTGTATTTATCTATTTGATGTCCAAGGCCTGGTCAGTAGCTCAGTTATTAAAAGTGAATTATATGGATTTCATCTTCTTTGCAGAAATGATGTCTAAAGTCATCATACTGGACAACATACGTACATCATCAATTATAGTATAAGCAGCTCTTTAACAGAAGCTACAGGCTAATCTGTGCAATGCAATCACGGATGCATGTTTGTCTCCCAAGGGTTAAGATGATCTCTTTGCACCCAGTGCACTAGCTCAAGCCCTGTTAAAATATCTCACATTCCCCATGACATTCAAGAGGCTGCTGAAGGACTCAGAGCCAGTGGAGTTAAAGATCGGGCTCTTGTGTAGTTCCAGTGAAGGCGGTTTATTGCAGATTTCTTTACTGCATGCTGGTGCACACCTTTTTTTTTACAACGCAGAGAGAAGGCTTAACGGTTGGGGAACGAGTAATAAGTGGCATGTGAATGATGCAGGTTGGTCTGAATGAGCCCCCTCTGATGCTGTTTACAAGAGCTGAGCCCTTTTTTAAGACTCTTCCCCAACCGCAAAAAGTCAGTCCGCCCTCTTGCTTAATTACTATCAGGGTGTATGATTTTTATGGGCAGGCCAATCACAATTCAATTCAATCCTGCCTCTTTTACTCTGACAGTTTTAGGAAACCATGGCAGGATTATTTATTTATTTACTTATTTGGTGTTTTGAATGTATTAATTTATTCTGTAAGATCTTCACCCGTGAAGACAACTCATATATGTTGGATATTTATTGTCTTATTGTATTATTTTGTGGTCTTTCAGGCTGCTTTATCCAAAGCAAAGTTAAAATGATGAACATCACAGGCAGTTTGCCATTATATTTATCAGAATCAGAATCTGTACAATCCAGATTGGTATTAAAAGCAGGAGTGAAATGCAAATTAAAGAAAGTATATATGGAAACATATGAAAGGGAGAGTTCAAAATGTGTAATTATACTCACTCTAATGTCCATTCAAACTTGTATGACTTTCTTTCATCTGTTGAACACAAAATAAGATATTTTGAAGAAGGTTGGCGACCAAACAGTTTTGGTTGCGACTGCCTTCCATTACATGGACGAGGGAAAAAATACACAGAGGCATTTCTCAAATGATCGGCTTTTATATTCAGCAGTCATACAGGATTGGAACAACATGAGGTTGAATAAATGATGACATAATTTTCATGTTTGTGTGAACGCTCTATTTAAAACATGGATTATTTTGCCTTGCACTTTTAAAAAGTAAAGGTTCCATTTAGAACCAGAAAGGTTTTATAGTCTGATGTCATAGGAGCAACAGTATTTATTAGTTCTGCCGGTGAAAGAATGATGTTGATTCGTCATGAAAATAATTTGGTTTTAGTATTTTTTGTGGCGTTCATATTGAGAGACATTTCCAGCCCTGTAGGCATTGATTGTGTAGTAATGGTTGTTACAGTTTCTGAGACACCAAAGGGATGGAATGAAACCAAAGATAACAGTGTTCAAGTCTCAGAATGCATACTGTATAATATTCTAATAATATTGACAATAATGGTGTCAATCATTTAAATACTTGCAAGGTAGCGTCTGATTCCATGTGTGCTATTGACCATTAGGTGGCGTGAGAGACAATGTGCATAATCGACATGGCTTCTGGGTTTACTGGATTTTTAAACAGGATCATACTTTCATAATTTGACTGTATGTAACTGTGGTCACAGTTATATCCATAAAAAGCACACTTTCTTTTTCACTGTAATAAACAGAAACCAAATATCTCACAAAAAAGTATATATCCTCTTTCCAGAGTTTCCTAAACAATCTAAAATCAAATGCGGGTGATGGATTTGTCACAGCAATTTAATGTTTATTGTCTTTATTTCCTTGCCGAAAGTCCATTCCATTCAGTTTCATTGTATTGTATTACATAATTTTACAGCATTGGCAACTATTTCTAACATTTTATTTGTAACCTTTTTGTGTCATCATTCTCAGGAAATATTGTATGCAATACAATCATGTCAATAAAGTATTTTTGAAATTGGAATTGGTAGTTTATATAATATAGGCTACAGAATATGCCAGTGACGGCCACTTAGACAATGTGAGACTCTTTCTTGATAGGAGTTTTCATAATGGACCTTCCAAACAATATTATATGTAATATTACACATTAATATACATGTATACAAATAATTTTATTCATGTTTTTATTTCCAAATATGTGATCAGATTCTTCAAACCTGCTTTAGAAATATAACTGTATACCTGCACTCTCAAACATGTAGTAAAGATCACTAGTGCATGAAGCCTAGATTCCCCTAAACTGAATATTAAAAACCATAATTAATTTTACTGAAAGCATAAACCTCTTAAGACGTAGGTCATAGGCTCTGTAGAAATCATAAATCATAGCAATTTCACCATAATGAAGAAGAAAAAAAAAGTGTTTATTTTCAAATCCCTGTTGAAAATAACAGAAATATTAGTTGTATTTGCAATGGAAATGGGAATCATGACTGGTAAAGTGTTTAAAGTGTTTTTGTGAAATATGTGAAATAATATTTCTGTGAAATATTCAAAAAGAGAGACAGTGTTAGGACTACAAAGACTTTATTTAACATGGTGGGATTTGAACTGAACAGGAATTGTGTTAGTTTTTACCAAACCCTATGCAAAGACACGAGTACATGAGTTGAATGTTGACATTTGAGTAAAAGGAGTAAAATAGTTATATTTAACATTATATTTATTGGGAATTTGTAGACATCCGGTAGAAATCCGATTCAAAACAAACTGACAGTGACTATGTGTTCGGTGGAGCAACTTAGACTGAAAATGCTATTTCTCAAATGTAAGTAAATGTGAAATTCTGGAGTGGAAAGTCTGAAATAGTATTTTCTTCAACAGTAAAACATAGTAATATTTGTCTTATTTACATAGTTTTTTATATTTGACTATAATTTGTAAAATAGTATGTTACAGTATAGCAAACAGTTCACTTCCACAGTGATTGATCACTTTCAATAGAATTCACCCTTGACAATCAACTTGACACTTTCATTTTCTAAAGCGTGACGAACATCAGTTTATTGTGTCATTCTCTATTTACAGTCAGCCATTTTTTATTGTATCTTGTTTTTTCCTCCTAGTGTTAACCAACCAGATTAGTGATTGGATGTTAGATAAGCCTAAATAATCCACAATATTTTTTTGTTGTCTTTACAGCTTCATTACTTTGCATTTTTAGTGTTAGTGTAAAGCTATATCATTTGAATTGTAAAATGTCAATTTTGTATGTTTATGTCTCTCTCATTTTTGGTTAGATAAATGAAGCATAGCTTTTGTTTGTGTTAAAAGCTAATTGACACTGAGTTCTAGAAATCTAGAAATTTTTATAATGACAAATGTTAATGAAATTTTATCATTACAATATTTATATAGCATGCTAAAGTAATATTACATTTGCTTCTTATTTCTCCACTGTTCTTCATTATACCACTAGTCAACAAAACCCGAGTCCCTAAACCATGAACATATAATCATGACCAGTCGACTCAACATTTGGTAAAATTATCTTTTTTTTAAAGAAGCTAATCATAACAGATGTGTAATTTGCCAAAAAACACTCATAAAATGTTAAAACAAAGAAAAAGAGCCAGCGTGGCCCAGAAAAAGCGACCATTAAAACTTAATGAAACTGAGTTTATATTAAAGTATTGTATTCATAGAATGAATTTTTCTAAATGCAATAGTTATTTAAGACAATTTTACCATAAGCAGATCAAGAATGACTTTCCCCCAGCTACAAACAGTAGACTGTGCATTGCATCCGACTCTAGGACCCTGGGAAATCCTCATGTTCTTTGAAGGCTCATAAAATTGTGGCATGTCTCATTGGCAGGCTTGGTGTACAAGATTCAGTTACTGGTGTGTGATTCCAGCTCACCAGTTCATAGCACACACTGATAACACAGAAACCACTGCTTTTAACACACATCAACAACTGTATATACAACCACATCAGTTGGCCTATAGCATTCCACACTGCAAAAATTCCCACTGACATACATATCTTGCCATTTATACGCGATCATGGGCATTTTAACTGACAGATAAGGTTGCGGCTGCACTTAACAGGTTGACAGGAGTCAGACGTAGCTTTGAGGCATATGCTGTCAACCACAGGACACAACCACAACTCTGTGTGCGCATTAACCCACAGATTTATTGTAAAAGGATGCATGCAGTTATAATAACTAAGACATGAATGTAAACTACTTCTCAACCGTTAATCAGCTCAGCATGAAGCTAGACATATAAACAAACATTTGGGACTTATTGTTAATAACATACTTTCTATTGTACATTAACCCTATAAAGCCTTCTGTAATATTTGAATATCAACATGATCTCAACTTTTGCTGAAAAACCTGTTATACACAATCTTCTATATGTTGTCAGAGTAAGAGTTTTAGACTTTTTTTAGCACGTAAAATGACTTTTGTGTAATTCTAAAAATCATCCCCCTTCACACCGTGCTATACATCCAATTACTGTGAAATCTTTAATGATTTTTATAAACCAAGCGTAAGATTAACTAGTTTGTTGTAAATATTATTTGTAATATTTGTAATTTTTCCAGATGAACACTTAGGACTGAAACAACTTAGGTTTACTTAATTATACAAGCATCGTTTTTAAGAAAAATCCTATTAAAATGTGAGTATCAAAGGCTTTTGTGAAATGTTTGTTTATCCCTAAATCATCATTGTATTGCATTAATGCTTTGCTCCAGCAATAAAAGCCGCAGAGCTTTGATCTTAAACTAATCATTAAAATATTGTCTCAGTAAGACCTTTTATTGGCCGATGTAGAGTGACAGCAGATATGCTCCATGTTATATCATATATGAGACATAAAAGCCTGACATATCAAATATAATCATAAAAAATAAATAAAAATAAAAATAAATGTTTACAGGTTCCGCAATCTTTTCCATTACCAAAAATGTTACTTAATCAATATTTTTTCAAATGTAATTTCAGGGTTTAGAGGGATAAAGAGTTGTTTTGACTACTATATCATTTTCAAATAGTTAATTTTGTTGAAACTAGAAGGTAAAGGTTGTTTTAATTGTGAACAAATATGGTAATATTTTTGATGAATTGCTGGATTGAACATTTTCCATCAAAATGGATCACTTATTTCACATTTAAAAAAAATCTGATCTAGCAGAAATTAAACTACTATATACTGGGACAATAAGACATCTCTAATTTGCATGCATGAACATGACCATTTTGTTTTCCATCAACATTGTGGTGCAAAAGTGCAGTATGGCCTGAAGGAGGCACTAGATGGAAATAACTGGACCAATGAAAATGACAAATGTGTACTGTCTCTGGAGTAGCAGATTAATATTTACAGCTATCAGGTTGGTCACCCTCATGGGGTTCACTACCATGCTGGTACATTTCCCTAAAGCTATGCAATACAGCTGTGAAAATGATCAACTCACTGATGTGAACTGTCTGCAGGGACTTAGTGATACAGATTTTATATTTTATTTGATTGTTTACATCTTTGTTTCAAATGTTTCCTATTGCCCTGAAAGCTGAGCAAATCAACGCCTCCCCTTACTTGTAGTTGTCACAAACAGTTTTATTCTCCCTCTACTTGAACATTTTAATTGAACTGGTTTCTTATGTTTCTTACTGATGAAGATCCATTTCATTGTTAGGACTGGCATATGCTGCTTGTCTAAAAAATGTAAATGACTGAATTTCCCCCTAAAGTTTATAATTTCTTCCCCAAGACCTGGCATGCAAACAGTATTATGTAAGTTTAATGTTCTCTCTCCACATATTTGTCTTTTTCTTCTGACGGAGCAGATGTTTCACCACATAAAACTATTTGTAGCATTGCCAAAGTTCACCATGTTGTGCGTCTCAATGAGTTAATGTTTGAAAGAGCTGTATCTTTTATACAAATTTTACATTTGTTATAAAAATGTTGCATTGTGCATTCCATCAGCTTCCAACTCAAATATGTCATTTATGTGAGTTTTGACGCAGCAGTTTTTGTAGTAATCATGGCTGCTGTAACCTTTGAATTTTTCAAACAAGTCTAGAAAAGACATTTCTGAAGGCATTATCTTGACATTATGTTAGCAGGTCAACAAGTTGGCTATAATTTCTACCATAAAGGTAGAGTTTGTTTTGTAAGTGTGTGTGTGTGTGCCATACATTCAAATCCGTTTTTGGTTTATTTTATTTTAGTTGTTAGATGTCTTACCTTAGACTCTGCAGATTTCATTGCAGATTGCAGAGGAAGTGATTGTTGATTTGTGCAGTTGGGTGTAAAAAAAAAAGTACTTATTAAAATAGCTATTTGTGAATTTGATCTGAAACAGTAGTGCCTATTCGGGCTTTTACTGTCAGTGCAACAGTTCAGTCTTTCTCTTCTAAGCAGATGTCAGGACTGAAGAGCTTAGTAGTCTGTCTGTCGTCTAAGAGTGGATAGAGTCTAATGTGATGCTGTGGGACATTTATGGTAAATATCTGATATGGAAGATAATGAGGTTTCAAAGACGTATATATTCATAACATATAACAATTTTCCTGGAGCTCAATCAGTAGAGCATTCATGTTTACAACACCAAGGGCATGGGTTTGATCCCAGGGAAAGCAAGAACTGATTCAATGTGTTCCTTGAATGCAATGTAAGTTGCTTTGGATAAAAGTGTCTGCCAATTGCATAAATGTGAAAACTGTACACAAAGTAATGCCTAGTATTTTACTAGGATAAACCAAATACCAAGTATTTAATTAGAATAAATATGATAAAATTATCTTAAATAACATTTCGAATACTGCATTTTTGCCTTCTTTGAAAATATATATTCACATCGTTAATATAGTATTGAATGCAGCTTTAACATGGTCTTGCTTTTTAAATCTGCTGTCACCACAAAATAGCAGACAAATAGTGTAAAATTATTGTATTATTGCTCCTGTATTGAAATATATGTCTTTCAGTCAATAACTTTATATGGACTTCTGTTTTGCCCTTTTCATTTACTTATTCACCATCAATTCAAAACTGAGTCTTATTTTGATTTTTCCATGCACATCATTATTTATTCCAAATTCATGTACCCTCTTAATTTTTTATCTCAATAACTTCCTGTCCCTTCTGTAGCTCTTCTCCTCTCTGATGAGGTGTTTACTGGCGTGAGGGCGGGACAACCTGTCACTCACATGACATCACAGCAATCGCAAACCACAACCATGCCATCAATTCTCAAAGGACAAAATCAAGTCTTGCCTTATTTTTTTTCTTGTTCCAGAAGCTATTTTACTTGAATATTACACAATAGTGAAGAATTGACAGCTGTAACTTCCATTTCTTGACAACTTTATACTTTAATGTCGTGGGTCTTCAAAAGATTCTCCGAGAAGACAGAAATGTTCTGACTCAATGATCTTCACTATTTAAATTTTTACTCACTCTGAAAAGACAGTTAAAAAAAGACAGACAACTTGACACAGACAGATTTCATCACTTAGTCTCTATATCTGAGTTTTACAGTATTTAAATAGCGTCAGTTGACACAGGCCAAGCCTGTAGATTTTACTGCTGCAATAAAGCTTTGTCCTAGCAACAATATAGATACATCATACTTACTCATAACTCTCTTTCTTGCTTTCCTTTGCTTTTTCTATCTTAGATGTATGTCAGCATGCACATGAATAATTATACTATCAACAAACTGTATGAAATTACAGAACTGTACTGAAACTATCATGCAGTATAATGTAAGGAGTGACAAGGTAAGATTTTCATATGTTCAAATACATGGTGGTGATAGAAGATGATTCAGTGATGATGCACATAAACTGAATCTGGTATTTGTTTGGGGAATGTCATAGGCAGTTTACCTAAATTCGTATAGAGTTATCTGGACAGACAACTATTGCAAACCATGGCGAAATGGTAAAATATAGAATGGCATGGTTTAGTGATTAAACGGGACCTGTTATGCCCTTTTTTACTTTCTTTCACTAACTTTCTTTAGTGTGTAATACTGCTGTTTGAGTATAAAAAAGTTCTGCAAAATTCCAAAGTACAAAGTCACTCTAAAGGGGGTTATTCTTTATATCAGTAAGCACCGTTTCTGAACTCCCTGAAACGCCTCTGTCAGGATTCGTGGAAGGATGAACGAGGACCCAATCGCAGGGGGAAGGTTACTTTATTGCAGTGCTTCTCAATTATTTTCTGTCATGCCCCCCCTAGGTAGAAGTAAACATTTTGTGCGCCCCCCTCCCCCCCCCCATTTTGGAACTTTCGCCTTATTGTTTCCATGGTGACGCGTCATGCTTGTCACGTGACATACCACAGTCACAAAAAGCCCTGTATGATAGATGTATCTCATTTATTTATGTATTTTTCTTTTTCAAAATAGTCACCAACTTGGCTCTATCAACTACCTGATGTTCAGATTCTCAGATATGTGGAGGTGAATGTGTTTTGTCGCTTAATTTTTATAATGATCATGTTTATTGATCTGTGACGCGTGACGGCTGCCGCTGTGTTAGTTTGCGCAAAAAACACGTAAATTCAGTCACTTTTCTGAAATCGTATACGTCAAAGTTTGAAGGGTTTGTTATATGAACATCATATCTGCTGCTCTTATTCAGTGCAAGAAAACTACTCCCTGGCAAAAAAAACAACAAAAAACATGTTCCCCAGGGTTACGCGCGCCCCCCTGGCATCGCTCCACTATTTGAGAACCACTGCTTTATTGAAACATAAAAAACTAAAAAACAAGACTCAAACAAAACCACCAAATCCTAGTTGACTAGACTCAACTAGGATTCAACTAGAATTCAACTAGGACTCGACTAGAATTCATCTAAGACTCGACTAGAATTCAACTAGGACTCGACTTAGAATTCAACTAGGACTCGACTAGGATTCAACTAGGACTAGACTAGGATTCAACAAGGACTTGACTAGAATTCAACTAGGACTCGACTAGGATTCAACTAGGACTAGACTAGGATTCAACAAGGACTTGACTAGAATTCAACTAGGACTCGACTAGGATTCGACTAGAACTCAACTAGGACTCGACTAGGATTTAACTAGGACTCGACTAGAATTTGACTAGGACTCGACATAGAATTCAACTAGGACTCGACTAGAATTCAACTAGGACTAGACTAGGATTCAACAAGGACTTGACTAGGATTCAACTAGGACTCGACTAGGATTCAACAAGGACTCGACTACAATTCAACTAGGACTCGACTACAATTCAACTAGGACTCGACTAGGATTCAACTAGGACTCGATTAGGACTCGGCTAGAATTCGACTAGAATTTGATTAGGACTCGACTAGAATTTGACTAGGACTCAACTAGAATTCAACTAGGACTTGACTAGGATTCAACTAGGACTCGACTAGGACTCGACTAGAATTCAACTAGGACTCGACTAGGATTTGACTAGGACTCGACTAGAATTCAACTAGGACTCGATTAGGACTCGGCTAGAATTCGACTAGAATTCGATTAGGACTCGACTAGAATTTGACTAGGACTCGACTAGAATTCGACTAGGACTCGACTAGAATTTTAAATACACACAGGATTAAATACACACAGGAGGAAGGGTAATTTATTGGGAAAACAGTTGGGACAAATCAATCTAAGGAACAAGGAAGGAAGGGGTAACAGTGACAAGACATGAACATGCAGCCAATGCGGAAACAAAACAAAAAAACAAGACTCAAACAAAACCACCAAATCCTAGTTGACTAGACTCAACTAGGATTCAACTAGAATTCAACTAGGACTCGACTAGGATTCAACTAGGACTCGACTAGAATTCATCTAGGACTCGACTAGAATTCAACTAGGACTCGACTTAGAATTCAACTAGGACTCGACTAGGATTCAACTAGGACTAGACTAGGATTCAACAAGGACTTGACTAGAATTCAACTAGGACTCGACTAGGATTCAACTAGGACTCGACTAGAATTCGACTAGAACTCAACTAGGACTCGACTAGGATTTAACTAGGACTCGACTAGAATTTGACTAGGACTCGACTTAGAATTCAACTAGGACTCGACTAGAATTCAACTAGGACTCGACTAGGATTCAACAAGGACTCGACTAGGATTCATCAAGGACTCGTCTAGAATTCAACTAGGACTCGACTAGGATTCAACTAGGACTCGATTAGGACTCGGCTAGAATTCGACTAGAATTTGATTAGGACTCGACTAGAATTTGACTAGGACTCGACTAGAATTCAACTAGGACTCGACTAGGACTCGACTAGAATTCAACTAGGACTCGACTAGGATTTGACTTGGACTCGACTAGGACTCGACTAGAATTCAACTAGGACTTGATTAGGACTCGGCTAGAATTCGACTAGAATTCGATGAGGACTTGACTAGAATTCGACTAGGACTCGACTAGAATTCGACTAGGACTCGACTAGAATTTTAAATACACACAGGATTAAATACACACAGGAGGAAGGGTAATTTATTGGGAAAACAGTTGGGACAAATCAATCTAAGGAACAAGGAAGGAAGGGGTAACAGTGACAAGACATGAACATGCAGCCAATGCGGACGCGCATCGCCACAACATGACATCGCCACAACAAACACAACATGAAAGCACGCGGCCTAAGTAAACATGAACCGCGTGCTTTCACTGCACAAGGCCACGAGAGCTTGAAACCGCACCCACTCACATAACGTAGAGTGAGCAAGAACGAGCAACCACTTGTCTCGCGTGCTCACGACAAGGACAAACACACAAGTTATGAATGTCCGAACTCCGACACAAAACCGAAACTGAACAAAACCGTCTGGGGATCGGACACCATAACCCGCACACAAGATGTTACACAGACAAGAGTGCACACAACTCAAAACCTCAAAGCCGCACGCACACACACACACAAAACTCGAGACATTATGGTAGTGTCAGAGCTCTGCCACAAAACCAAGAACTAACTAGACCGAATGTGGTAGAACCCTGACAGCCTTGGTTGTAGTCTTAAAGTGGAAATGATTTTCACTTAAATAAAAAAAATATATAACAAAAAGTATTAATGTAAGTTCAAGTTGAAGTTCAGTTTATTTGTATAGCACACAAGGACCAAAAGTGCTTTACACTACAAGTGTCACGACACAATATGGGGAGGACTCAAGTTGTAGGGAAAAGGATTTAATTATAACCAAAGAACATAATACACAAAAGAAAACCCCACGAGGGGGGAAGACACGACACGACACGACACGACACGACACGACACGACACGACACGACACGACACGACACGACACGACACGACATAAACAAGATCAAACCTAAACCATAGCCTAAACCAAGACCACAGCAGGCCCACAACCATAGGAAAACACAAGAGCGACAACAAGACCACAAAGGACAGCAAACACACTGGGATTAAATAGGGACACATGAGGAAAGGTAACGAGCTGGGAACAGCTGACAACATTCAAGGGAAACGAGGTAACAAGGTGGGCGGGGTTGCACAATGACAAGAGACATTGAAGGGGCAGTGTTAGGGGGCCGTGACAACAAGTTAAGATAGTTAAAAGAAAACAGATAAAAAACAAAACATTATAAAATATTAAAAGCCAATTAAAAGACATGTGTTTTGAGGCTGGATTTGAATGCGGAGAGAGTAGAAGCAGTCCTTAAAATGTAACCATAAAAAAAAGGATGTTCTGTTATAGCTTTTGGAGCAAGGGCGACGCTATCTTGCAATTCCACAGCGTGTGACATCACAAAGTTTGTTTGCTCCATTGGCTAGTGAAGTACTATAAGGATTTCTTTCCTTTTTGAACACACACTTGTTTTGAAGTTGAAACAAGTCTATAAGCCCATAATAAGTCCAATTGCTAATGCTTTTTAAATCTTTTAAAGATGTCAGAGCGGAAACACTAACAGCAGAAAAAGCTAGTTGTATTCGCAGGTGAATATGAAATATCCGTAACAGTAATAGTACTCGGTCCTGTCATCATATCAGCTCAAATGCATAAGCAATTCGACTTATTATGTCCTTTCAAGGTCGTCTTGCTCATTTCAAAACAAGTGTGTCTTCAAAAATTAAAGAAATACTTATAGCATTTCCCTGGCCAATGGAGCAAACAAACCCTGTGAGATCACAAGCTGTGATACTGCAAGATGCAACAGATAGATAGGACTGAACAGCGGGTTGCAGACAGACTGGGAAGAGGGGCGGAAAATATGTGGAAAAATGTAAGCATGAAAACCGATTCTAGAGCCCAAAACAAAATCAAGACTGTGAAAGGGCATGATAGGTCCTTTGTAAGGATATCTGTTACTGTTCTTGCAGGCATACTGTAAGATATTCTGGCTAAAAGTAAATAGCTAAATATTAAATAACAATAAATGTGATAATTACAAATATGTATAATGCAATAATTTTGTCAATTTAAGAGACTGTCATAACTGTAGGGTTTTTTCTCTGTACGGGGAAGTTCTTTATCAGGACAAATGCTTGATATTCATTGGGTAATTGCTTTAGACAGCTTCAGGCTATCATTCAGACATAAGACGACGCAGCTGTGGTTGTTGGCAAACATAGTACTTCACTGTGGCTTCCTCATGAACCCAACAAAGCTTTCTGTGCCTCATAACATTATGAGATGCTCAGTGCATATGCTTGATTGTATGAGACCCATGGAATTGTTACAATTAAGAGCTTTGGTTATTGCAGTTGTTAATAATACATCTGTTTTTTATTTATAAGATAGCCTGCTGGTTTTCCTGAAGTGCTAATGTTTCTCTAGAACTTCATAATTGACTTCATAATTAACTTAATTTCCTTCTAAACCTATTGTGGCTTTTCCACATCACATTTCTCTGTTTAGTGTTGAGGTGTTTGAGCAGAATGTAAACTATTCTTTACAGGCCTCTTGAAGTGAATGTGGTCTGGACTTGATGTTGTCTGAGCTGAGAGAACAAGAATGTGAATATAGTGTATATCTAATGCTTGGCGGATTCGATTTTTAGGTCTTCTGTGTTCAATTCCCAGATGATTATGTTTGCTGCTGTTTTATAAGCTAAAGAGCAGCGTGTTTAGTTGCTTTTAATCTGTGTGATAAACTTGTACTGTACTTGTGCTGTTTGACCCAATTCATCCATTCAACACATTTTTGGCCTCTTTCATTTTTCTTTGACGTCCAACCAAAAGCAGCAAAATCAGGATTTGTGGCCAGTGACAGTGTGGGAAGTAGGACTGGAATATGCTTGGAAAAAGCTAAATCATTTTCAGGTACAGGTGGAATTATGCATAAATACATGACTATTTAAAAGTTTGGATTGGTAAATTTTTTCTCTCTCCATGTTTTGAAAGAAGATCTTTATATTCACCAATGATATAAGCAGTGCTGGGTATGTTACTCTAAAAAAGTAATTAATTACTAGATACTAATTACATGTTAAACAGTGTAATCCAATTACTGCACTAATTACTCTCTCGATGAGTAGAACTGACCAAAAGTTATTAAACGGTGGTTACAATAAAAACATACATTTTATCCTTAGATGTTAAAATTGGGCTGTTTTATCTATTGTTTTATATACAATTGTTCTTTAGTCTTTACAGTATTTAATGTAATTATAAGTAACTGTAATTAAATGACAGAGCAATTAAGAGTAATCCCTTTACTTTTTCAAGATGAAAGTAATTAAATTACAGTAATCAATTACTTCGTAATGCATTACACCCGATACTGGCTATACATTTATTTAACCAAAAATACAGGAAAATTGATTTCTAAAACGTTTTCTATTTCAATGTATTATTGTGATGGCAAGGCTGTCACACAATCTTTCATAAATCATTCTTATTTGCTGCTCAAGAAAGACTTATGACTATGATCAATTATAAAAACAGATGTGCTGCTAAATATCTTTATGCAAACTGTGATAAAAAACAGTATTCTTTTAAGAATACAATCCTGGAAAACTGCTGTAAATTCAACTGCTTCTGTGGCTTCTGAAACACCCAATATAAAAAAATATGAAACTGATTGATCTCCACATGATGCATTTTGAAGCAACTTCCTTAAACTGTATTTGTTGATGTGAGGCTGCGTCGATTAAATATACAACCTTTTTTAAAATGTGTCAAATAATAATTATGAAGAGGGATAGTTTTGATTAACATATATATATATAAGCAGAGGCTGGATGAGGAAGGTTTATGGAGAACTTGCAGTCATGTCAACTTGTCCACCTCTGACTCCCACAGGGCCGAGGCAGTATTAGGAGCAGGAAGTTGTAAAAATCACACGGTAGTGCTCTCCAGACAAAAGAGGATCTGCTACTGTGTGCTCAATCGGTGTTCCCACAGTCACCATATCTCTTTACAGTCTGTCCCAATTTACCACATCACTCGCAATTCACAAGGAGCAGTTTTTTTTTACTTTACTGTCATTTCCCAGCTATTGCCAGGGCTTTACTGCAGACAATCACCCATTGAGTTATTGTCAGACTCAGACAAGGGAAATGCTGATGTCTCTAATGATAAGCATCCAAACTGTTGCTTTTTACACCTCTAAACATGCATAGATGGGATAGTGTTACATGCACCCATATGTGTTACATGCATTTTATGTTGGCTATTTATTATTTTACAAATACCATGTTTTTTTCTGTTTAGAGTAATGTTATGACATTCCTTGCAAATTCCAGAAATATATTTGAAAAGTTCATCCATATGAAACCGCAACCCTGTAGTTTTTACATCACAGAAATGGTTTTAATTTCTACAATAAAATTTTAATGTATAGCATTCAACTAATGTTCTTCTAAGGGTTATTACGACACAAGCCAGACGAGGTTAATTTACGCTGAGACACAGAGAAGCCTTTCAACTAGATTTCACCTGTAGCAGGTGGAGGTAAAATAAGCCAGCACACCTGGTTATAGATGTGTTCACCTTCTAACTGCTTAATTCCTGATTTCTAGTGGAGTGTGTTGAAAGCTGGGGTGTCTGTCTATGTTTTGTTGTGTGTGTGTGTGTTTTTTTAAAGTCATGACTGGTGCCATAATTTCACAGGCAATGGTAACAATAAATGAAAATACACTGTGAAAAACGTTGAGAACTTAAAAATCCAAAGCAACTTAATGCGTTCAGATTTTTTAAGTTCTCTCAACTCTCAACTTGTCTTAATAGTCGTACTATTTTGTCAATTTGAACTTGTTTCTTCACTAATGCAAAATGTATCATTCATCCAAAGAACTCAAGACAACAACAGATTTCTTGCTAAGAAACAAATCTTCATTTAGTAACGTAACAAATTAAAATATTGTTTAGATAGCTGTGTATATGTAGTAGGACACTTAATATGTAAAATTAACTATGCTATCTTTGTTTGTAAACAATCATCCAACAAAGCAAATATATCCAGGATATAGTTTTAAATGGTTGAGCTCTTTACATCACATACAATAAATAACTGAAGATTAAGTTCTTTGGTCAGACAATTGTGTTTGACTAGTTGGGAAAACATTTGCAGGAATTTTGTTGGTCTGACGTGGGTTTTATGTAATTATGTACAAAATTGCAATTCTTTGTATTTGAGACTTAAAAGGTTTCACAAACTTGAAAATATGTGGTTTCTTTAGCTTCATACATACATATATATATATTTAAGACACACACTACTGTTTTTATGCTTGCTGAGGCTGCATTTATTTGATCAAAAATTGAGTAAAATCAGACAGCAATATTATGAAATATTATTACAGTTTTCTATTTCTACATATTTAAAAACGCAGTTTATTCCATGTTGTGATGATAAAGCTGAACGTTCAGCATCGTTACTCCAGTCTTCAGTGTCACACGAGCCTTCCGAAATCATTCCAATATGATGATATGATGCTCAAGAAACTTTTCTGATTACTATCAATGTTGAAAACTTCATGTAGGAAATTAATGAGAACAGCATTTATTGAAAACATAAAACTTTTGTAACGTTAGAAATGTCTTTACTGCAACTTTTGCATCCTTTTGTAAAAGTACTTTCTTTCAAAAAGGAATTCTCACTGACACCAAACTTCTGAACTGTAGTGTATGTGTATATATATGTATACAATTATGTGTACTCATAAATTCAAGACAGTCAATGTGGCTTAAGTCCATTTTGCTCCCATTGTATGTCATTTTATGCATTAATTCTGGCTTTTTACTTGGACACACAGACATTATATATTAGAGAAAGATCTGTGAGGCTCTGGAGTCTCAGACAACCATGTCCACCTGTTGATGTTTTGTCTGGTTACAGGTTGTTTGATTTTAGATTTTCAAGATCATAATTCAGCAGGTTGTGTCTAGCAAGGAGTATAATGACAGGAGCTTTGTGTCTGTAAGTTGATAAGTAGTCTTTAAGATTACAGTCCTGTTTGGTCAACAGGTTGGTGTTAAACAATGACAAAAGTCTTGGTGTGAATTACAAGAGCTGTGTCAGCTATGAAGACTTGAGGATGTTAATGAGTAGAGCATTCATTGTTTTCTGTGCTTGCACATGCCCATTATTATTGTATTATTATTTTTGTATAAAAAAGGCAGAAATACATTTAAGTAAAATGTTTCCATAAATATTTTTAATAGTCAAGTTTGTCATATATTTTTTTGGAAAGCATATATACAGTGTTCAGGTGCAAAAATGTCAAAAGATGAAAATTGATGAACAAACTTTGAAGGATCAGATATTTTAGTAGATCAAGTAGATAATTATCTATTTTACAGTAAGATAAACAACAAAACAGTTTGTCATGAGTGACGTTATCTAGGTTCTGAATAACTGTACAGATGCACAACAGCCTTAAACTTTCATTGCATGGGCAAAAAATCTTCAAAATATATTCTGTTGTATCCTACAGTAGAAATAAAGTCATGCAGGTTTAGTAAACAATGACAAAACTTTCATCTTAGGGTGTATCATGGTAAATGCACCTTAATCCTATTATCCTGAAGCACTGCCGAAGGTTTTGGGCTGCGTGCTTGTCCTGGCTACCCCTCTAGGTTTAAGCAGGTGGTCCGGTCTCCAGTGCAGGCAATGGGGACAGTGGCATCCTGTGGGATGGTGCATTGTCTGGACAGGGGAATGAAGAGGCGGCTGTGGAAGTCCACCTAGCCAGGGGTATGTGGAGGGAGGGAGGTGCAAAGTGTCCACTGGCCTTGTGGTGGCACTGTAGGGGTTTGAAAAGCTGGAGAGGCTGCCCATGCCCAGATGAGAGTACAGATGCAGGGGTAAGCGAGGAAGCAGTGGGTAGGGGAGTCCAGCAGTTGCCTGACTCACCATGAAGGCACACAGGTTTGGGTCCAGTGGGTTAGGCCAGTGCAGACTGTGACGCTGCCTCTTGTCCTTCATCCTCCTGTTCTGGAACCAGACCTGTAATGAAACAAGGTGATAAAGGGTCTTAGGGAAGGACACAGCATGTTGGTGGGATTAGGTAATGGTAGATGTAACAAAATGTTCGGTTTCAGTAGATCCGCTGTCTAGTTTTTCTTCTTGGCTTGTCTGTAACCCTCAATCTCACAAAACACAAACAATCCTCTCTTAAATGAACTCAAATTTACACATTAGATTGCAGACCTTAGTCTCACATTATTTCTTAAATGAATGTTTTTTATAGCAAACCTTGAATGCTCTTTAAATGCTGCCTGGTGGGCCAGAGGTTGAGTGTGGCATGAAAAGGTCCGCGCTGTGAATTACCTTTATTGTGGTCTCGGGCAAGTTAAGCGCTGCCGCCAGTTCGCATCGTCTGGGTCGAGACACGTAACTTTCTTTGCAGTATTCTTGCTCGAGACGGCTCAGCTGCTCCCTCGTGAAAGCGGTCCGGTGCCGCCGACTGTGGTCTATCCCATTCAGAAGTGAAATACGAGGGCACTCTTCCTCTCCTTGATCACTGTCAGCATGAGCACCAGTGGACACTGGCGACTCCCTGCCCTCTGCTACTGAAAAGTTTGAATACACCACGTTTATAATCAGAAGAGGTTTTCAAGAAACCCTCAAAGTTCATTTCCTTATTAAATCAACTCTCTGCACAGATTTAGATTTTTTTTTTTGTACAGCAGGCGTGTGTTAAACGACATTTAACAAAAGCGCACGTTCCTCTCAGCTTGCTGTTTGAAACATGGATGTTATAGACTACTTACGCATTTTTATCGTTGATGTCACTTGCGCAATCCAGATATTCCTCAAATGAATTTTCACAAACTTCTCATAGTCCTCAAAAGAGTCCCAGACCAGGCCCTACCCCCGCCCAAAAAAGGGATTCTCTCTCGTCACTGCTTGTCTTCCACGCAAAGTTCGTTTATGAAGGGAAAGATGAGTTGTTTTTGTAGTCGCAGTTCACCCCCCTCCTCCCTCACCTCTGCATCTTTCAGGTCGTCCCATCTTGTGTCCTAATGAGAGACGCGCTCTATCCGCTGAGGCGCCGCCGGGGCGCGCGGACGGAGGGAGGTGTTAAATTGTCTTTGGTCTCCGATCGGCCTTTGTACTTTTTTGTTATGGAGAATTAAGATCGACCTCCTTTTGCATACTGTCACAGTGGCTTCCCCGTTGAGATAGGCCAACCCTGATTGTTCCTCGGTGTTTGATGTTTGTATTTTTGGAAGTCAATCATTAGAATCCTTATGTCCTCAAATTGCAGAGGTCTACAGTTTATAATAGAGATGAAAGCGTTTCAGGAGCCATTTAAAATGTGAGGAAAATGTATTTATTTATTTTTAAAAGGCAGTTAATTGGAAAATTGGCAGAAAATGTTGACTAATTTTATAATAACCAACGATGCCATGCTGGCATTGCTTGGTAAAATAAGTCGCCTGCCTTATTTTATGACGTAGTTCCACCTGTTTCATAACTATCACAAGGATAGTTCACACCGAAATTAAAGTTTTGTCATAATTTACTCATCCTCGAGTAGGTCCAAAATATTAATGCATTTCTGTCTTATGCGTCACAAAGAAAAGAAAAGGAAAAAAAAGGCCAAGAGTTTAAACATTCTTCACAATGTCTAAATGTTCTAAAAAAAAGAATGAAATCAATCAATGATGACAGATTTTTCATATTTGGGTGAAAGAGCTGTAAGGCTCAAAGGTGCTGAACTAAGGCGTGAAATGGTACGACTGAATATAGGAAGTTAGCCTGATGAATATTTTTAAAGTTTAGCTTCTTAAATTATTATTATGACTTTAATGTCCTTTTAAAGAAATTGCAATGATACAATTAAACGCCCAGCTGAAATGTCACGTGACATGACTCCAGCAAGTCCTTGTGGTTGAGCTGTTTTGGACTCTTTATTTAAGTTAAGTCATGTGTAACTCAAATCTAATGTTTTAACATATATGTATTTTTGTAGAAAGTTAGGCTGTTTCTTATGAGTTAGGCCTATACAAAAGTATTTCTTCATAAAGTTATACCGTTATTCTTTGCCATGTAGCATGTATTTAACTCCTATGTTTTCCCGTTCCTTTTTTAGAACAGCAGTTTCGGATACTGGTTAGAGTTAAAGCAGGCTACTTGAGTCGTTCACGTTTTGTTTCACATTGCCCAGTTTTAGATACACCACTGGCATATGGATTTAAAATGATGTGTCGGTCCTTCAATATGTTAATCTACCTGCTTCAATATGTTAATCTACCCTTACTTTTTCCTCATACCTGGTCTTCTCACATGTCTCAGGTACTCTGACCGCCCCGCCCCGCCCCCGGAACGAGATTTCAACCGAGGTGGTCAACATGAATTTCATCCCTCGGGAGTACCGGCACCCACACACACTTCGAGCACTGGGGTGTCCCGTTTTCAGACAGTAGCATATATGCTCCCATCTGTGGCGCTTCAGATGAGCCTGATATTAAACTGCCCGATGGTTGTATTGTTACACGTCAGTGCTTTGATGTGAGTTCAGATTGGAGACTGGCGCAGATATCGCGCAAGGGTGACAAATTGCGCTTCCACAGACAAACCCGTGTGTTGTCTGTACTTTAGGCTGCTCAGTTTGGCTGTATTGAAATAACACTGTCTGCATTGATAATTGTTGATAAAGAAGTCCATGTTACTGACCAACAATGACCAAGATATGCACTGTGTGTGCGTGTCCGTTTGGGTCCTTGGCATAAAACTGCAAGAATGTATAATATCAGAGCAGACACTGAATTGTTTTTTTTTCTTTTCAAACTCTGTTATCCTATAATTTATATATTTGTTTTCATATAATGCAGACATTGATTTTATTAGGTTGAGTTTTTATTTCGGTTGTAGTTTTATATTACTTCTCTTTATGCTGACCTTCATTGTATAAAAATAAATGTATTATGTGAAATTGCATTTAATAGTCCTCTGCATTAATAAGTTCATTTTAAATATTATAAATGGGTAACTATACGAAATGTTGAAAAGTAGCCTAACTTCACAACAATTTAATTTTTTTTATTATTTATTTGTTTGTTTGTTTGTTTGTTTGTTACCATATAGGACGAATAATATTAGTAGTAACAGTCTGCTACTACTACTACTACTACTAATAATAATAATTATTATTTTTGTTGTTATTATTATTACTATATGAATAAGATCTGTTGGATGCGTTCCATCGCCCTGTCCTTTTGCTTTCACTCCTTTTCGTCTGCATCTTCTTTCTTCAAAGGTTTCCTCAATCTGTTCCTTAATCGCAGCAATGTCACCACACAATATTATAAGACTGTATTTTATTGAGGCAGATCAGGTGCACCCGAACAACCCGTTAACGGAGATCATATTAGCGTTGAACATAAACTTGCTTGTGCACTTTTTTTATCTGTATTTCTCTGATGCAGAACTCTTTCTTCCAAAATGCATAAACACGTTCTTGAAAATGGTTTTATGTTCTATGTTTAAAGTTTCACACAGGTCTGGATGCTTTAGCACGTTCATATTTCTCATATTGAAACAGAACTCAGCATCTCCTAGCCTTCTTAACCGCATATGTATAGTGCTAACCTATATGAACTTTCATTAATGCATAAATAGTATTTCACAAGGCTTTTCGTTTATGCGGAATTGTAACGCACAGTAGCTGTAGTTTCCTGCTCCAACACACCTGGCTGTAATGTTCAAGTAAAGGTCCTGATGTGCTGGTTCAGGTACGTCCGATTAGAATTGAAATTTAAACTTTACATCAGGAACAAGATAGAAATGGTAATTTACAGCGTCCGATTACTTAGATGGTTCATTTCATGATTGTTTCAGAAGATAGAAAAATTACCAACGTGTTAGCAACAACAACAAACAACAAGTATTATTCTAGTAAATGTTAGATTTGAGTTAAAATGATAAGTTGCTAAAATGCAGATCCTAAATGCTGGTTTTGATTACATTTTTTACTCCGCAATTAACGAATATATATGTATATATATGTATATATATATATATATATATATATATATATATATATATATATATATATATATATTATTTATTTTTTTTACTTTTCCATGATTATGCTAATAATTGTTTATGATTCCTTGATAATCATTTTCCATGATTATGCTAATAATTGTTTATGATTCTCTTGATAAGCTTACCTCTTTTCCATTGAACATCCGAAAATTTACTTTGTTAATGAATCTTATAAAAAGTAATTATCCTCCTGCATTATCTGCTGCAAAACTTCTGTTTTCAGATTAGTTTGTTTGTTTGTGATGCAAATATTTATATTTATATTTATATTTATATTTATATTTATATTTATATTTATATTTATATTTATATTTATATTTATATTTATATTTATATTTATATTTATATTTATATTTATATTTATATTTATATTTATATTTATATTTATATTTATATTTATATTTATATTTATTTTTTTGCAGAAAGGGTACCTTCAGATTTATATTAAAATTATATAGGCAAATTTCCTTAAAATTATATAGTTTTTCCATATAAAAAGATTCATAGTATTCCAAGATTCTAAATTCATCTTTTAGGGGTTGAAAAGATCTAAGTTGTGACAAGTGTCAACAGTTGTACCACTTCAGGTCATTTTTGTGCACTTTTTTTCTGACAGTGCAAGGCAGTTCTGTTACATAACAATAAAGATACATATTTACATGCTATTCATAAATGAAGTGCAGTGATGTGCTTTTTCATCAAGGTTTCATGCCAATACATATGAACAGAGAGCATTCTTACTTTGTGCATGAAAAGTGCTTTTTTTTTTAAATGTGTATTTATCAGAAAGCTGTGACAGTTTTATTGTCCAGAGGAACCTGTTTTGGGTGTATGTGATTTTGGGACGTTATCTAGTCAGATTTGACAGCACGGTAATTATTTTCACTCTAGCAAAATACTTATTTTTTCATAGAATCAGTCAAATTATACTCTACAGTAATTTCATGCCCATGTCCCAACTGTGCAAGGTAAAATGGTCTTCATCAAATTATAGTTTTAAAGTAAATGTTTATTCTCAATATTTTCTGGTCATAACAGTAGAGGTAACCTCTCACCTCTTTCTTGTCTGTCTACATCCTTTATTACACCGAATCTTCTGTGCAGAGATTGTGTTATGTGACGCTACAGAGAAATAATATCCATTTTATTTATTTGTAAGGAAGTCCCCCCCCCCCCCCCCCCCCCCACAGACGCTGTCATAAACTGCATGCATTATCTTTTTTACCCTTGGATTCATTAACTGGCCATCTGAATACATTGTTGGCCTTTGGGATAAGGATGCATACATAATACCTAGTAATATGTGACTGTAAGAGGGAATGAATAGCAGTACTGACAGCTTGACAATTGTTTTGTAAATCAGTGTTTCAAAGTATAAAGTGTTTGGGGTTTAAATCTATTGATTTTCCTCCATATATTTGCGCACATTCACGCGGCGAAGACTGAAGGATGCAGAGGGAGGCAGAGTACATATGACTTTACTGCAAGGAATTTTTTTGTGGGAGCTTATTTTCAAAATGTGGGTCTTAATGCCAAAATACAAAAAAAAAAAAAAAATTGTTTTCACGGCACAATTTCCTATTTTATTGTTATAACAGTATTTGTTTTTTTACGTGGATGCATATTGTTATATATATTTAGTCTTTTTTAACATAGTTTATTTATATGCTGGATTTTGTTATTATTATTATTATTATTAATATGATTCATTATTATTATTATTATTATTGATAGTTGCGTTATTAGGCTACTTGGAATTATGAAGAACAGTAATGCGCACTAACACCCGCAAGAACAACTATATGTTATGCATGCATGTAGAATAACTTTTCTTAGATCTGGTTAAAGTGGTCAGAGCATTGTTGTGACTTCCATTACAAAATATGCAATATGTGAATGCCATGCAACAGAATAGGTTCCTGGGGCAGATTTGAACCTGCCATTAGATGAATCTGAGTGGGAGACGCTCATTTACACATATTCGTTCACTCACTCACTCACTCACTCACTTATTTATTTACACTATTGCAGGATTGTGTTTAATGTGAAATTATTACATTTATTGGCTACTGCAATGCAACTGCAGTGAAGTAAAATCTAAGATGTACCTTGGCAATAATCACAATATATTCATTGTCTCTGTCTCTGATAAATTATGCTATTAATGTTTTGCCAAAGTACTTGGTAATTGTCATTCATAAAATAAATCTTATTAGTGAGAAGTGCGTCTTTGTCCCTAAGTCAGTGGAGTGCAATGTCGTTTGGATCCTAACTTTATTCAAAATTATTTTGTATTCCATAGAAAGTCATTGAGGTTTGGCACGACACGAGGACGAGCAAGTTAGTAAAAAGTTACATTTTTTCGGTAAACTTCAAATAAGAGAGAGGATATGACATACTGAGAGAGGCTATAAGTGACAGTAATCATAATGTCTATTGTTTTTATAAGATAGGCTATTTTTACATATCTTAGTCGCTTGACTCACAAAGTAAATGGCAAATTGCACAATGCTCTCAATACTTTTCACGAATAAATCATATTGTAGCCTGTATCGTGGCTATACTGAAACGCAATTGCCTCGTGTTCAAAATGTTTTGGATTAGGTTTTCAATAAAAACAATTAAATGGTTGTTTTCATCAGCACAATAAACCGACGCAAAGACATAAACAATGTTAAGCTATTAGTTTAGACCATTTATTGTAGTGCTTTCGCATCAAAAGGGCGATTTAGAGATATTAACTTGCATCCTTCTTTGAAAACTTGATGATCGTAATATTTGTGAATGTGTATAATTGTGCAACAGCTTCTGTAGTTTCGTCGCATGAAGCACCTCATTAGGTATGCAGGCGTTGTCTATAGTGTAAGCGTCAATTATTTGGTAAAGAAAAGCGGACAACCTTATTTTGTACGGTAGGTACCTTGCGTTTTAATTATAAAATACACATATATTTTTGAAAACTCTTTCATCGGTTCACGTGAAACTTACAACGCTAGTAAATCAGTTATCGCAATGTAGCTATCTAACATTTGAGCTACTTTTAAATGTTGAATTAATAAGATTTTATTATAAACTTACCCTGTTCATAATGAATATGCGCCTGTCGTCTGAAGGTGTAAGTTAATTCATGCTGCACGGACTGTACACAGAGTTTCTTGTAAGACCCCTTGCATGTGGGCAGGGCGTTTTACAATTAAACCATTAAGGCATTTCCTGGGTACAGTAGCAGCCTCACACAAGCACAACATGTGTTGTGAGGCTGCTTACAGCTCTGACTACAAACACAGAAAAGCTCATGTCTTGAACACAGATAACAGCTGTTTAGTGCTAATGGAAATGCATTGATGATTCACAGAGTTCAAAACAACATGAAAAGCATGCAGAGAGGCATTTTCGTCAGGATCTATTGAATTTCAAGCACATTTGCATTCTGAATATGATGGTTTGAGTCATTTCTTTGTTTGCCTGTAGCCCTTTTTATTATTCCTACTGGATTCAGAGACCTTGAACTTGGATAGTTTGCCTAAGGAGGGACTGCATCTATCATTGCCTCCTAAACAGGCCCTTCAGGGAGGGCTATACTCATCCCTTTAAACTTGGCCTTGACCTTGAGGGCCTTGCCTGACCTTTATGTAAAGACAGCAGTCTGGGGAGGAGTGTGTGTGTGCGTGTGTGGGAAGGAGGGTTAAAGGGGAAGCAGCTTGTTGTTCCCTGCATTTTCCACATCGACCTGTGCATTACATTTTAAGCCTCTGAATTTTTTATTTTTTTTAAATAAAAGTAAAATGTACGATATTCAAGAGTATTTCTGAGGGGGAAAGTACAAAAAAACAAACAAATAACAAAATATAACCTGGATAATTTATATATTAATTGTACATTGTATGTATATTTTACATTTTCATGATACATTTGTCAGCAATATTTCTTCATTTGCTCGTTTAGGGGCATTTTGACATCTTTTAGTATTAATGATAAAAAATTATATTTTGCTTTCAGGCGAATCTCACTCGGGTTTGGATTACATTCACACGAATTATTTTCTTGCATGTTTTATCTTCTTCGCCGGATCACGGTTTCCAGTGGTAAAATACTGATTGCGAGTGTCTTGTTTGAAAACTAAAAAGCGTTCACGGTTTTAGTCATTTGCTTTTAAAAACGTTTAAGGGGTAACATATGTCACTGTTAGAATGTGAAATAAAAATATGCGTACAACTTCGTTCATCTAAAAACCTTTAAACACCTTGCAAACTCTGTAATAATAATTTCTGTATTTTGTGATTTGTACAGCTGCAATTCTCATTCTTTATGAAGGATAGAGACATTTGAATAACAGCTTTAGGAACAGTTTTGAAAGCTATTTTGCCTTTTTACTCCAGCGGATTGTCAAGTATTTCATAAAACGGTTCGAGGGGTTGTTCAAGCTTACGTATGAAAGAAGTTATGATTTTTCATTTTTTTATGGTAATGATAAATAATTTATACATCTGGCACTGCTGATTATGGGCCTTTAAAGTGTCTGTAATGATTTAAAGGCATTTCAACGTGTGCTTGGCCGATGTGTAATTAAAGCCTAAATAAAAAGTATAACCCATTTAAACATTTCCATTGCGTTTTGCAGTGAGATGTTGGGAGAAATCGTTACAGTATTTGATGATCAGCAAGGGAGCTGCCGTGAATACATCTATATAAATTATATTATTTCATACAGCAAGTAGGCATATTCAGTGCGTATTAACATATTAAAAATCCCTTTTAATAGGTTATCAACTTAGTCTATATTGTGGCCATTATATGTTGAACAAAAAAAGCGTTCAAATTAAAATACCTTTAAATGGCTTAACATTAAAATAACAAACAGAAGCAGTGCAGAAATTATTTTCCACAACCAAATTCTGTTCTGTGAGGTTAAAGAGAAAAGTGCATTAGAGGGAATTAATGAATAAAGGAGATTACTTTTACTCATTTAACTCAGTCATGACAAAAAAATAAAAAATCTTTGACATTCTTCAGTCAAGGTTTATTTTATGCGTCACGTGGTACATCCCTCATCCAATGAAGGCACCGCAATGCAGACTGTAGTCCATTGCGTCAATGCAGCTGCACCAATGTAACTGGGTGTCCTGCTTCGGACTTGAGTCTTTGCAACATAATTTTCCGTCCGAATGGTGAGCGTGCTATGACCACCTCCCTGGTCCTGAATCCTCGCTGGGCGGACACGGTTATGTTTGTGTATGAAAACAACTTGGATGAGCTGAAGAACATGGAGGGTCTGGTTGGAAGCGGCAATTTTGCGGCCAACCAGTGCAGGAATCTGATGGCCCACTCGGCTTTGAGTGGCCACCCGTCCAGTCTCGTCCACGGCTCCAGCTACCCCACCGTAGACGTATCGACCTCAAGTTCTGCAGAGTCGGGCAAGCAGTGCGCACCCTGCCCGGCGGTTCCACAGGCCTCCTCCACCGGTCCCATCCCGTACGGCTACTTTGGCAACAGCTATTACCCTTGCAGAATGGGGCGGGGTTCCCTCAAGTCCTGCACGCAGCCGAGTGCACTCA
This sequence comes from Rhodeus uyekii, assembly GCA_037043235.1. Lineage (NCBI taxonomy): Eukaryota > Metazoa > Chordata > Actinopteri > Cypriniformes > Acheilognathidae > Rhodeus > Rhodeus uyekii. The sequence continues at coordinate 4,874,952 of JAWRVZ010000029.1, read as the reverse complement.
GCTACTCTGCAGAAAAATACATGGATACCCCAGTCACATCTGAAGAATATCCCAGCAGGGCTAAAGAGTTTGCCTTTTACCACAGCTACCCCAGTCCCTACCAATCCATGGCCAGTTATTTGGACGTGTCAGTGGTACAGACGCTTGGGACGGGAGAGCCGCGACATGAGAGTCTCCTGCCTATGGACAGCTATCAACCTTGGGCTCTGGCTAACGGATGGGGTGGTCAGATGTATTGCTCCAAGGACCAGAGCCAGGCGGGTCATCTCTGGAAGTCTGCATTAGCGGGTACGTTTTAAGCTATATTTCGAATGCTCAAAATAATATATAATATACATATTAAAGCGTTGTAGCCGAAGCTCTCTCAAATATCCAAGATACAGATAATAGTCTTTTGGTCCGACAGAAGACCGGTTTTATGTTAGATATATATTTGAAGTTTCAGAAACAAGAGCAATACTATGACTTATTTTTCTAAAGGCTACAGCACGCTTGCATGAAGGTAACGATTTGCTAATTTGATAACGTGTGTCTACATTTGTTAAACGGATTCAATCCGAAACATATTTGAGATGGACAAATGAACGAGCCCATTATTTAATAAACCTCTTTGTTATTCGTTCCAGATGTTGTGGCCCACCAACATGACGGGGGCTCATTCCGTCGAGGTAGAAAGAAGCGGATACCGTACACTAAAGTACAACTCAAGGAGCTGGAGAAAGAATATGCAGCCAACAAATTCATCACAAAGGACAAGAGGAGAAAGATTTCAGCGGTAACCAACTTATCCGAGCGGCAAATCACGATTTGGTTTCAGAACAGGAGGGTTAAGGAAAAGAAATTCATTGCCAAAGTTAAGAACAGTGCGCCGTAGAGAGAAGCTGAATTGTTGTTTTTCTCGGTGCTGACTTCAAATTAAGAGAAGCAAAATGTCGTCGCGACGAGGTTTCTTGAACTGGGGGGATGAACGTTTTCTTTCCCCAGCGCATTTACCTACACCAAATAAAAAAAATGGATGGGACTCAAAAATTTAGAATCTTAATAAAAAGGAACACATGAAAGGACAATATAGCTTGTATATAACGCACGTGCCTGCCTAAATGTAACTGTGTTCGTTTGAAGTCTTTTAGTCTTCTTTTAGCTTGCATTTAAATGTTGGGTATGTCAATTGTTGTCGTTGTTGTTGTTGTAGTCCTATACCTTATTACTCAATACCTGTCAGTACATATATACAATGTTTATATCGCTTGTAAAACATAATAACATATATATCACAAACCTTAATAAATGTGTTCATTCCATTCAGTGTTTTCTAAGACACCAAGTAAGTGTATTTATGTATTATTCTCATTGAGTGCCGCGTAATGACTTATTTTAGGTTGCTAAAGTACTGCTGTCATTGCTGACACTGAAACCAGCAGTTTCTGCCATTTTCAGAAATTGTTTCAAGACTATTTGCATCACTTTACTAGCTTTTTTAATCGATTTCCATAGGCAAATGTGTGTAGGCAACTTTTGTTTCATTTCAGTCTAAAATCGTAGTAATTTCTTGACATTTTACATCACATCTTCTTTGGGAATTTAAGACCTTTATAATTTTGCAATGTCTTTGAACACGTAGACTAGCTCAGAACGCCTTGGATTTTTTATACGATTAAAAAAAAGTAAAGTCTATAGCGAAATTTTTATAACAACTCCTAACAATTTCTATACATTCAAAAATAATGAACACTGCTTTTAAAAGTTAAATATATGGGATTTCCTCCTCTGGAGCGGGAGTGTTTTGATGTTGGCAGAGAAGGAGGGGGCGCTCGACTACAGAAGATGTAGGTACTAAATCAGCCCTTAACCTTGACCTTGAAAGTCACATGCTTAAAGATGAGAAATCGCTTTTGTCTTTCCTCAAACTATGAATATTCAAGAATTCCATTCAAACTGCAAAATATTCCCATCACAGTTTAGCTGGGGCTCTTCAAGTTTGAACTGTCTGTCAATTCCCTCAAGCTAAATAAAACGCTGGTGATTTTATTCTGGTGCTGCATGCATTCATGAACATATCAAACTTAAGGTGTCTTCTTATAATTATATATATTACGTAGTACATTAACTCGCGCGCACAGAAATTTAAAGTAGCCTCTGTCTTCACCATTCGCAGATTTATGCACAATTATCTAGTTTATGGTCTCCTGCAGGCCTAATTTACGTTTCTGCTCAAGTCCGAACAGTTTAATTGTCAGACAGTGAACAGATCCGCAGCCTATTGCCTTTGCAACCTGCACTTAATGTCGGTCTAGATTAGTAAGGGTGTAAAAGGTCTGTCGTTACTCAGCGGCTTCGCGTTGTCACCTTCGGCAAGCTCCAGTCCACTTTCAAGTTGTGCTTTTCCTTCTTTCTTTACTTAGTGTACATGCTTAGCGGTTATAGCTGGGCTAAAAAAACAAAAAAAATCTAATATAATACGTGCATCAATTCAAGCGGAAAAAAAAGGATGCTTACTGGTTACGTTTTTCTTCTGTAATGAATGGATGGTAAAGATGTGCAATGGTGAGTTCTTGTGCTCAAAACGCACATTTTAAAAACGCAATTTGTATCTCCTTCATGCATTAGTAAATAAAGATTTAAAATTAACTCCCTGCTTACGTGATTTGTTGCACATTTAAGATATATAAGCTTATCGGAGATGTGGGTGATGTTTGCAGGCCGTAACTCCTGTTGTGTCGACTTATTTAATTCAATTTTCTTTTTAATCGGGGTATGTTGCCCCATCTCAAGTCTAATAATATTAAGATGTGTTAATCAGTAGCTAAAACACTGTCACTTCTTTTTGTGCGGCACTAGTAGGCCTAAACTTATTTCAATGAACGTTTGTTGAGTGAAAGTTGTAGGAATTGTATTATTTTCTTCACACAAATTGATAAATGCAACTTGTACCTTCCTCAGCCTTAGTAGGCCATAAAACGTCCAAGTCCTTCCTTCCACTTCTAGTTAACATTGAACTTGACAAAAGCATTCAAACAAACGGTGCGTCTGCTTTTGAGTTTACATTGTGATTTTAATGGCGGCTCTTTTTTCCTCTTTTGAAAGCGCACAAAGAGCAGAGCGCGCCCAATTTCAACACCAACTATTAAATCCTGTACTTTTCTTGAGAGCTAAAATTCGACAAGAATGTTTTTCTAAATAAGATAAGATTTGTTTTTCGTGGGGTCGATGTGAAGGATCGAGGTTGTGTTGAGGATCCTACATACACGAGCCACGAGTTTTCTATATTCCGCCTTATGAAAGAGCTAGTCACTGTGTCAAGTAAAAGTAATAAAAGCACAGTCATACTGCTATGAAACCTTTGTACAGGCCGATAAGTAGGCTAGGTGAACATAAAATGTAAATGAGGCTTTGAATACTGCATGTGAATATGCTGTATGCGTTATAACACATGCAGATACAGTTGATCTTTTCACGCAAAAAATGTGACGAGATTTTACAGTTGCTGCCAGGTGATCTATTTGAGTGAAGAATGTCAGACTCATATCCCTCAAGTTCACGTCCAGCTCCCCTCCTCCAAGTTATCTGTCGCCTCTCCAGCCCTAAAACAACTCTTCCCCCCACGTCTGCATTTCGGACAGGCTTTTGTGAAGCGGCGGACTTCACAGTTGAACTTGAGACATCTTGTAAACAATAAGTAGTCTGGGCCTTGTCTGGCCAGAGGCTGTCAATAGACCTGTAGAGTAACGCGAGGCCTCCGGAAAAAGGGGAGAGGAAACGACTTCACACGACAGGCCCCCAAAGATGGAGAAATGTTGATTGATATATTGCCAGTTTTGCCATGATAGAGTTTGTCAACGCTTAGCCAAACGCTGGCGAGCATCTTTGCATTAACGGTCAAGTTCAATGCCTCTCAATTACTTTTTAATTATTTTTCAACTTGGCTGGTTTTCCTAACACTGGTGGTTATAAATACTGCAAGGAAACTCTTTGCTCTGCTCTAGTATTCTCATATGTCCTACCAAGTTTTTTATGAAATGTATATTTTCAGGATGACTGAACATTGCATATTTGAATAAGTTTCAATACTTTAGTTGTTGGAATAGCAGCCCAAGCTGTATGGATTGTTATGATGATGTATTTATAGTTTCATTTTGGAATAGATGCTCTATTTTTAACCTGTAGGCCGAAATGTATTTAATTATGCAAACACGGCAAATACATAAACGCATCCACATTCGTGTTAATTAATGACAGAGCAACTAAGGTCTATTAAGCGTTGACCCTTTATATCACGTCTGAGAGAGTAGCCTAGGCATATAAAAAAGACAGAAAATGGTGAAGGGAAGATAGTAGGCATTTAATATCAAGCGAAATGTATTTTATCGAATGACAATTGAACTGAAATAGGAATAAAGACTTGAACACATATTTAAAAATTCACTGAAAAGCACATACGGATTTATTCTGAATAAATCACTCTCTGACTTAATTGACAGAAAATAGTACACTGAGATTGAGTATGGAACATGCTTGTGTAGTGCAAAATCTGAAATTATTCAAAATTAATCTAGGTGTTTATTTATTTCGTGATTGATTTTAAAAATAAATTATTTATTAGATGCTTTTCCCATCCCGGGGAAATGTAATAGACTTATACGAAGTATTGCGAATTCGTACAAAAAAGCACGATATTCGAGGAACCTGTTTTGCTTATATATTATATATAGACCTATATATACTTTTTAATCCCGAAAACCTTTTTTAATGATTGACTATGCCTATCTATATCACTTCAGAGCTTCTTATTGTATTTGTAACGAGAATTACGAAACCAGTCTATTTGACAGACACACGAGTAAATGTCAAGTTGGAACAACTGTCTGAGCCATTTCAAATGCTGAACCTTTTATTTTTTTCACTTTGTTTTTCTTCATATTTCATTATCCCATGGAAAGCAGTTAAAAAAGACCCAGAGATTTTCTTTCAATTTAATAAATGGATCCATCTGGCGAAACCAAAAGAAATCTGTTGCATTTGTATACTCGCTATATTGAGCAATCTTCAGTGTTGCCAACATTTCCATATAATATACATGACTTAATTTTTCTCTGTCTTGAAGCGTTGTCAATAACAGAACCATTTACGAGCCTCCTTTTCCATTCATTCACTATCAATTCAGCTGGATATTACTTAGACCAATTAAGGTTAAAGCATTAAAATTCCGAGAAATGCTATTTCGTCTAAATAAAACCCATACCCGTCATACATTGAATGAAATTTACAACAAAAAAAGTAAATTTTAGTGGTTGCTTATCTTAGTGAGTTCTGGGAGCGGTTCTGTACGAAGAAAGGACGGACATGTTATATTTGATCAAGAATGGGATGATTGCGTGAGAATGCGGGGAGAAGGCGAGGAGAAGGCAGGCAGTGCCCTTATGATGCCCATCGATATCATTTTATGTATTCATCCCCAAATCAATCTGTTAAATAATCAATTAATCCTTTTAATTTCCATTTTCATCGTTCATTAGAAGTCACAGCGGTGTCTTTAGTGAATGAAATGACTGCCAAAATAATTGTTTAAAAGTCGATTCTTAATTTTAAGGCTTTTAAGAAAGAAAGTGATTTAGATTAGTGATCATAATCTTACTGAACACATGATGCGTGGTCAGAGCTCTTTTCTCGTTGGAGAGAATATCCAACACGTCTTAACAGGCATTATTAACATAACTGAATGGCAGTAAAATAACCAACTGTATTGGCATACAACATGCAACTCATGTGTGAAATTTTACAGGCCACTACAATTATGCTGACCTTATAAATCGGAGTTTTGGAAGAAACAGAGTTCTCTGATACTGTGAGCTCTAATTTTTAAATAATGTCGCTGAAATGATTATGGGTATCTGTATTGGTAGCGCACAATTGTTTAAAGGGCATTTCTATACTCGAAGTTTCTTTTCCTACACGCTTGATTTGTGTGGTTGAAAACACTTCCTTATTTGTAGGAAACGGTGGTGCATTTTTGTAGGCCTATTTTTTTCTGCTATGAATTTGCGAGGCTTGCTGACCTCAGGGCCAATAAATTTCATCATGCTAATTCTACACACATATCCACATATTTTTATATCACAGCTCCCGGCTCGAAGTTCAGACGTTAGAGCACCCGGATGGATTGATTGTGGATCAGTGATGGGCAGCTGCATAAGCCCGTTGGCATTCCAAGGATGCGATGCAGATGTGACCATCCGCGCGCTTGTATGTGACTGTACCATCTGCAGAAAGGTGTCGAGGTAAAAACAACAACAACAAACATGGTTAACTGACCCCGATCGCATTGTTTTGTCACGTATTTTAGAAAAGTGAGCCATATGGATGTGTCAGGATGAACAAAATGAACAGCAATATTTATGAAGTGTTCTGTGCTTTCCATCAGTGTTATTCATCTATCATTTCCCTTTGATTGTATGGGTTAGAACAAAAAAGGAATTTCAGGTAGGAATGTTCTTGCAGGATCAACAAAATATGTCAGCATTAGTCAGACGCCTTTATCCAAAGTGAAACACATTGATATTCTAATCAGTTCTTGCTTTCCCTGGGAATCGAACCCATGACCTTGGCGTTGCAAGCACAGCACTCAGCACTGCACTATTTGAACTACAGGGCTCCCATGATGTGAATCACACCATAAGCAAATAAGAATAAAACACAATGTTTTTCATTTTGTGTTCTGCAGAAGACATGCAGCAATGCAAATTTGGACTTGCAAGATGATGGTGAGAAAGTGACGACAAAGTTCTACTTTGTTACACATACGTGTTGGTTCAGGGGAAAGTCCTATGTAACAGCATAAGAAGAACAGGTTAGAAGTCTGCCTTAGCCTAAATAGTCTTAAGACTAGTAACGCTGATGAATTTGCGTGAACATTGCGGACATCTGCTGGTGATGGAGTGTTACTGCTTACAACTCAGAGGTGTTAATGAACGCTCGTCTTTGCTTAGTTGAGGAATGCAATGTCTGTTCATTTTGATTTTGAATGTAATGTTTGGCTAACACTATAAGATGCTACTGTCGGAGAACATACACACGCACACGCACACACACACACACACACACACACACACACACACACACACACACACACACACACACACACACACACACACACACACACACACACACACACACACACACACACACACACACACACACACACACACACACACACACACACACACACACACACACACACACACACACACACACACACACACACACACACACACACACAGAGAGAGCAAGAGAGAAATGCTCTGCTGAAGTAGTCAAATGATGAATTCTTGGAGGTTTGCCCTTCACAGTCCTGCAAGGTCACGCCAGATTTCATTGTGGAGCCACTGATTTGAACACGACTTGGGATTTTACGATTCTGAAAAAGGCGCTCAGTCCCTCGGTGACGACACCCACCGCGGGGTTTACGGGAAACCTCTTTATTGAATTGTTCTCGCTCTGATAGTCATCCAGGACATTGGGCGTGTGTTCTTTGACTTAATTGTCTATTGGCGGCTGTAAAGCGTCACTGAAATACACAATAATAAAAACTTCACCCACGTCCATTGATAGAGATTGTCTGTTCGCATATAAATGAAATATTAAATTCAAAGCTTTATTGGAAATGCATTTTTTTAAACTCAGTTTACAATTATCAATTTAGGCTGTGATCAGAACAGCTGAAGAGCTCATTTTCACAACTCCGCTTTTTAAGACTTTTTTGGGGGAGATATTTTTCCATCATTGATACCTTTTTAAATTTGATTATTATATAAAACACAAATATGAGATTCAGACCATTCATAACATCAACTTCTACCTATGAAATTACTTCACTTGTCCAGCAGAAGTTGGGTTTGCGCCACCCGCTTGTTCCGTGTGTATAAAGTCAAATTATGGCATTATAATATAATTTGAGAAACATACTGACAGAAAATGTTCACTTTCTCCTTTTCTCTCTGTCTTTGTCTCTGTATTTCCTAGCATGAAGGGAACCTGTAACTGAAATTATAGTGCAATGTCTCCACCTTGTGGTCATTACATCAAATGACACTGCAATTTTCAGACAGTGCCATGCATTATCAAGAGAGTCAATAATTAATTTTGTCTGTCTTTTTAAAAACTTTCATTATATTCCATTATCAGTGTATTAAAATAAACATTTTGGTCTTGTTCACTCCAATGTTGCATGTGCCAGTGTTTGAAACATTTACTTATTGAAACACAAATAAAATGCAACATTTCAGCTAGCAGGGGAAAAAAAGTTACAAAGATAGAAGTACTGAACATCATTCCATTAGCATGACTAATAGTTAAAATAGCCTAATAATAATTCTTCGAGTTATTGCAAATACATTTGCATAGTTTAAAAAGTTGAACATTCGCTTTGCATGTGCTTAGCAAATGTAGTCACTCTGTCAGAGTGCAGTAGTGTCTCTTGTATAGTTTACTGGAAGACGTAATCTATAATTAGTCATCTAGAACCACTTTCTCATCTTAACGCAACACATTATTGTGCCAGTTGCCAAACTGGTTTCTTGTTAATCTTTGACAAGGATACAAAAACTAATGGGCAAGCTTTCTAAGTCAAATCTGGATTACATAGTGCAACAAGAGATCTGTGATACCTTTTAAAGAATTAACGTAAATAAAAATATTTAAACAATCTAAAAAGACCAGTGATTTGGTTGAGAGCTTATTCTGTGTGAATGATGAGGTTCAGGCATGAGTGATGAGGTTGGTCTGCATGGGTCACAGGTGGCAGTAATGGGAGCAGTGTTTAGTTTCTCTTTGGCATATGGATATGGTCTGCAGCATCCTAAATCATAAACGTTCGCATCCCGCAGAGAAGGAGGAACCCAGTGCATTTCCCTCGCTTGTGTCAATAGAGGGTCTTGTCTGGCTCAATGCTTGTTTCCCACAACTCTTGCAGCATTCAGTAGCTTGGCAGCAACTCAGAGTGGTATGAATATGTCATTGTTTAAAAATGCTATGCAACACTACACTTAAAATAGAGAAAGGTTTGATTAGCCTACTATCTTCAGACATTCAGATGAACTGTTTATTGGAAAATTCCAGTCGTTTTACTTCAACTGTATCTCCACAAAGGAATCTGTTTTTAATTTGACTGGGACTCACATGATGCACATGCAACACAAGCGCCATCTTGACGTTTCTTTGTGATTACGCTGCCCCCTCCTGGCGAAAGACAGTCAAAACGAATAGGAGGACGCTTTGGAGGTGTATGCAATCGTAGGATGAGATGAAACGAAAAACACGATGTCATAAACCAATAGTGTAAGGTAACTGTTCTCCTGATTCCAAAGGTCAGAAAGATTGGCAGTTAAAAGAGTATGATTTATGAGAAGCACATTTAGGATTAAACATTGTATTTTCACAAATATCGCTTGACTACATTTTCATCCCATTACACTCTTTCCTGTTTAATAATAAGACGTGTAATGGGGAAACGTTGTAATATGTGTTCTTATGTGCATTTATTTAATTACTTTATCATTTTCTAAACAAACCCAATTTGATTATAATTAAATCAAATAACAATAACGCACACGTTCCGTTTGTTTTGCAGTAATTGCCATATTACATTTCATTTTAGTTGGATTATTTTTGGCCCTCACCGTGTAGTTGAACGTCTATGCACTAATTCCAAAGGGTTTAAAACGTTTATTTCTACCCTATATTATCATAAATGATTACAATTGACTTAATGTTACAAGCAAACTTTTTTTTTCCTACAGAGCTCTCTTTTTACATTTAAATTTAACGTTTGTCTCATTTTAAATTTAAATAGCCTACTTCACTGAATACACCAGGACGTACATCTGACATTCATAGATGAAAACATGCTGCTCTGATCAGATATCACTTAATGCATTTGAACTTGTAATTGTTTGCAGAACTGGCATGGATCCTCGCACAGTTGTAAGTTTGTCTCCGCGCCAAGATATTCGCTACGCGTCTTTTGAAGGATTACATGCAAAGCATTAATGGTCAAAGTTTTGTCTCCAGCCTCTGCACAGATGTTAGTGACATTATTTATTTTCTGATTCACAGTAACAAATCCTTCCTCGCAGCCAATTACTATGTGGAGCAGTTTTTAATTTAAGACTTGAGAGGTTTGTGTGTGTGTGTGTGTGTGCTTGCGCGCGCACTGTATTATTGTAGTTGTGGAATGCAAAGTCTGTTCATTTTAATTTTGAAAGTAATGTTTGCACTATAAGATGCTATAAGATGCCACTGTCGGAGAACACACACACACACACACACACACACACACACACACACACACACACACACACACACACACACACACACACACACACACACACACACACACACACACACACACACACACACACACACACACACACACACACACACACTTTAGTGGATGACTTTTGAGTAAACCTTCAGTCTTATAAGTTGCAGGTTATTTAAAAAAAGACACTAATGCCACCAAAACCTGATGTGTGGATTTAAAGTTCAGCTTATGCTCTGGTCGACACACAGAACATGTGCATTTGTTAAATCTATTGTATACAGTCCAGTCGATCTTTGTCAACTTCTGCAGATCCGACTAGAGAATCTGTTAATTATTCAACCACAATCTTGAACTTTAGGAGGAAAAAGCTGAATTAGCTCACTCCCCTCTCCCCTATATGGACCAGACACATGCTATTTAGAGACAGCTTGGCAGTAAAACTTTACAGCAAATGGAGTGGCTTGGTTGTCATGGCTACAGTTATACGAGTTTGACCGAAGATCCTCTCACCATTTGGAAGGGGCCAGCTATTCTGGTTGTGATTATAAAGCTGGAATGTGTAGAATCTTGGAAAATTCGACGAGGTTCTCTTTTTTTCTTCTTCTGGCTATTTGTTAGTGAAAAGGAGTCGAATGAAGAAAGGCACACGGTCTCTGGGATGTTCTTAAAATGCGTAAGGGATGACAGTCGGAACATGTTGAATAGTTTTCAGTGCAGCACGCCAGGCAAAAAGTAAACAATTGCTCGAGACAGGTGATGTCAACGTCAAACCTTTCCTGCAAGCAATCATGGAGAGCCTTCTGCAAAGGCAAAAGCCTTCTGCAAAGCCAAAGGCCTGGTCGCGCCGAAGCGGTTTGGATTTATGAAAAACAATTCCATTTTCCAGTTTTTGTTTTTTTCGGTTGTGAAAGAAGGTCGGCTTGAGAACAATGTAAGTGTATGCTAGTTTACACTTTACATGCACTGTTTCGTAAATTGTTTATTGTGTTTGTATAGTTGAACACTCTAAAAATGCGTAAAAATAAGGCATAATACTGTATTTATTTTTATGTATTTTGAAATTGAATTGCGTTGTGTTTTAGGGTTAACTAAAATGTCTGGGTAATGAGCTACCGGTATGTTTTCTGATATTTTTTGATTTTTATTATTTTATTACGAATGTGAGACTGCTCTTCTGTAAACAACACATCTTCGTCGTTAGAGACGGCTCTTCTAAAAAAATAGTGTTAGACGTTTGAGATAAATGTTTCTTAAACGCATATGTATATATGCATCGTCAAATTATTCTTTTTATATTTTTTAGAATTGTTATAAACTATTTTCCTGCACAGGAATAATTAAAAAATACTTGCTTTACACTTTGAGGAGCAATACCGACTGTTCAATATTTGGCATGTTGGCTAAAAATACCTAAATGACACCCGGTATGCTTGCTTTATAATATTAAGCCAGATGGATTTTATTTAGAAAAAAAAAATGATACTGCCCGCGAACGAACGGGGTTCAGTGACACTACAATAAAATGTTTATTTTGACGCCTAATATCTAATGTATTGTGTCACAAGCAAATCAGTAATTTGCTCTCTAAATCCAATCCTGAAGCTGAGGAAGCACGTGGTTTGGCCTTCACGTTCACGTGCGCAAGAAGAGCAATCCAGGCCGATAAATTTGTAATATTGTAAAGGCTACGATTCAACATGCATTTTTTTGTAGTTTTTTTTCCTTCAAATGTAACATTTATGGATTTGTGGCTTGATGATATTTTTTTTACTCACAGGATATTTAAATAGACTTTTTTTAGATTAAATAGATTTGTTGTGTATCTCCATTCTTTTTACCATTTACGGTCAAATATTTGAAGATCACATCTCCTCATATCTGTACAATTATTTATTTAACATTGTTTATCTACAGAATCAAGATATTTGATTGTTAGGACAGACGTCTTTGATATTTTGAAGGTTTAATTTTACAGAGCGTTTTCTATAATATTTTATTATAGAAAATATAATATAATATATTCTAATTTTATTATATATATTATTCTAGAAAAATGTTGACCAAACATAATCACTAACAACAAAGGTTATTTTAATTTACGCAAAGAATACGTTTGGTTCCTTTTATAAAATAAATAGATTTGTAAAATAAATATAGTAACATAAATGTAATAAGCATTAAGGTACAGTTATGAAACAAACCAAATTAATGAATTATTGGCAGCGTTCATTTGTTATTATTTATTAATGGTAAAAGAAATGTATTTATTTATGCATTATATTAAGTAGCAGCAGCTTATAATTAACAGATTTTTTTATTACTGTGAATAAAAATCAAACCAAAAAACGTTGTCCATTTACCTATTTGTATTGCTTATTTGTAGACAATTTATAGTAAAAAATGCAGGCCTACAACTTTACTTTTGATGTCAGCAAATTAAAGTGAATTAATATTATTGGTGAAACAATTATTTACAATAACAGCTGCCTCGCGCAAACCCCAATGCTCAGACTATTATTATTTTAAACGTATGCGGTTATCCTAATTTGCAAAAAAAACAAAAAAAAAACATTAAAATAAATAAATGTGACTATATTTCGTTCGATTTGAATACAACGTTTAACTCCGATAGGACTGTCTTCGTGTACTCTTTTGCCAATATTTCCCCATAGTGTAGTGTTGTTGTTATTTTTGTTATTTTTTGTTTTGTTAAACAAAAGAGAAGGTGAAATTACAATGATTTGGGATGGAAGCTGCATGAAGCACTTGAATTAAGCAGTTCTGCAAGGGGAGGAGCTTGCCCGTGAACCCCAGTCAGCTCGCAGCAGAAGCAAACGTATGCGCCATGGTTGAAAAGCCAATTGTAAGGGACACTGTTGCCTTGGCCCAAAATATGCTCCAGCAATGTCATGCTCCAAGAGATTCTCTGCGGTGATTGTCACACTGTCTGAAGGGACATCTTTCGATAGCCCTGGTCTAAAGGATCCTTTACGTGGGGCGTTCGGAGGCTCGCGTCCTAAGCTGGACTGCCAAGTCCAAAATAGCGGGACCACCCCAGTGTGTTCGATCGCTTTCCAGACAGTAAAGCAGATTCAGACATCCCCGATTCTGTGAGCCATGGCTCTGCCGCGTCACCAGTTTCTCCATGGAGCTGTGAGCTGGGATGGAGAGCACTTGAGTCCCGTCCAGGTTCCTCATGCAAGCGCGTGTCCCTTCACCGCTTCAGGTCGAAAAGAGGACCCCTTCTATTTCACTCTGGACCCGACAGGGCAAACCAAGCAGCCTCTCGACATCTCCTTCAGCAGATTCGTGACAGATGCAGGCTCTCTGAATGGTACGGACATCCATCGCTCAGAATCGTCTTTTTACTCCGGACCCAAACTCTTATCACTTAACACCGACACAGATCCAGAGAGTACGACGCAGTCGTCCCACTCCGACTCCCAGCAGTTGCACAGTCAGTCTTTCTCCGCGCCTTGCCGTTCAGAAACTGACAATAAGCCCGATGCGCATTATTTAGCGATGGAAAGCACTAAATACCCAAGTCAGTGGAGTGAAAGCAGAACCAGCAGGAGCCTCATCACCACACTATGCATCAGTCAGAGACATAGAGACGACATAGAGCCGAATAATCTCCAGACAGACTTTACCGAGAGCGATAAAACTCACAGAGAGAAGACGCAAGGTGGGTAAACAAGGTTAAAAGAGACAGCGGTGGAAAAAAGCAAGGCCTTCAAAGACCAAAACAAGGTTTTATTTTTTCCTTCCTTTCCGAAAGCAATTGAAGGGTGTAGCCATTGAGGCACAAAGAGAACCAGGGCTTGAAAATGAATTTATTGCACCGAATTACCCTAGACAGACTAAATTGCACGTCGTTTCTCAGAACATCAAAACAGCGGAAGGATCCATTGTCAACTGGAAGCTGTGGGCCAGGTGTGGTATTGCTTTAGGACATTTTTGTTTTTTGAAGTGAAAAGAAGAAAGTCTGGATTCAGAACTGGCAGTTTAGTAGCCAATTGAATTCTGGATCGGTATAAAATATACAGCTAAAGTAGAATATACCAACATATATATTGAGAACGGGCATTTAAATTATATTTATTATATATACACAGCCATTACTGCATTTTAGGGACTTAAAAAGGTGTCAGTTGCCTATAGTGTGTGTGTGTGTGTGTGTGTGTGTGTGTGTGTGTGTGTGTGTGTGTGTGTTTGGTTTAGGTTTGACAGTTCTCTTCTGCGATTTTTCCTGAAATATATCTTTATTATCCACATTTTTATGATAAAAATATATATAACAAAACATTTGAAGAAAAAAATAGGTTATTGAAAGAAACATTATAAATATGAAAACTTGTAAGGGTTAAAAGCATTTGCTTTTACAGCTTTTGGAATGAGAAGCTAATGGCAACACACACACACACACACAACTTTTTTCTAAGGATCCATCTTGTTTATTGACCAAAAATACTAACTGCACCAAAAAAAAAAAAAAAAAAAATGAAAATGTTTCTTGGTCTTGTGGATCTTTCTCTCCCTTTCTCCTCATTTGTTCCCCCCCTCTCACCCTCCCTCTCTTCTCACTATCCAACACAGACACAGTGCTGACATTTTTTTTCCTGTCATAAAATGTCGGACACAGCCAGGTAATGGCCGCGAGCGTCAAGATCACTGGCTGTTTGCTCAGTGTGAAGGGCGACTGAATAATAGCCTTGTCTCTCTTTCTCTTTTTATCCGAAGACTTGACTTTAGAAAACGCTGCAGACGGCTGGCTGTCGGCGAAAGCTGGGAGGAAGAAGCGATGTCCTTACAGCAAACACCAAATCTTAGAGCTGGAAAAAGAATTTCTTTTCAACATGTACCTGACTCGCGAGCGCCGCCTGGAGATTAGCCGGAGCATAAATCTCACCGACCGCCAGGTTAAGATCTGGTTTCAGAATCGCAGGATGAAAATGAAAAAAATGACTCGAGAGTATCGGACAAGGGACCCTGGCACAAGTTTCACTGTCTAATGTGTTATGTAAGACGGTTAAAAGAGCGCACAAATCATTGCAGCGATCAGTCGTTGCGAGCGGGATGATGCAACTGCTACTTCTGATGGATTAACGGGAGGAAGCGATCAGTCAAAACTTACTACGGTGGTTCACAACAATGTGTGTTCTGTAAGGGAGATGAATGTAATAACTCGCATGAACGACAAAAAAATGTAACGAAAAAAAGGAAACACGCCATTCTGTTTGTCGTATTCACACAGGCCTTCGGTTCAGTTCTGGCCTACTCTTTATCGACCTAATATTTAGTAGTTTTCGATAGGCTATCTCTCTCACTCTCTCTCTCTCTGTAACGGGTTATGAGTGTTACAGCTGTTTTTTCACCAAAGACTGTAGTCTATATCGTAGCTATGAATATTAGCGGACACTCCCGAGTAAACAAAAGTTCTGAAAGGGAAAAGAGGAGCTTTTACACGAAGCACAGGTACTGTTGTGTTTTTTAAATGTTGTTTGTTGTCTAGTCGTTGTATTGGCTCGTGGGAAAAGGCACATATGTTCTTCTTCTGGAGTATGGTTGAATGTAGCTACAAACTGTGATCCTTAAAATTGCTGTGTTTTGAAAAGCAGTGCATTTAAATAAAAGATTATACGTGACCATTAAACGTTTATTCGGTATAAGACCAATGGCAACTTTAAAACCTGAATTACTGATTATGTTTTACATCAGCAGTGGTTTCATTTAGTGATGTGACAGGAAGTTGTGAGAAAAAGTAGACATACAATGATCAAATTCAAATGTTGTCAAATATAATACAAGCTTTAAATGTAATATTGTGTTATACAATTCAAGAAATTATTCATGGCAACAGATTGTAGAGATGAATCAACTTTCATTTCGCTTTCTGTCGGCTTACAATTAAAAGCTGTTTGAGCTGTTATTAATTTATTAAGATGTGCATAAAACGATATTGGCTAATTGATATTGGAGGTATATGTCAGACAAGAAGACGTTTGAGTTTAATTTGAACAAAATGTTTTGATATTTAATTTGATTGAAAGTGGTTGGCCTAACTCCAAAAGAAAATAATGTATATATATATATATATATATATATATATATATATATATATATATATATATATATATATATATATATATATATATTTAATTTTACTAGGCAATATAATTTTAACCAGAGAAAGAAGTGATATGTAAATCACAGATGCAAATTATATTGTCTCTGCATGGGATCAATTTCAAACGGAGCCATTTGAACTTTAATTAAGCTAAGTTGAGTTATATTTACGCATCTGGATTCGTTTTATGCTCTGCTCTCCTCTGCACTGATTCAAATATTTTAGGTCTGCATAACTAGCTATTCATTTGAATGGCCTAAAAAATTATTCCGAGCGCTTTCTTAAGTAGAACATTTAAACAAACTTAATTGAAAAGCATGTGAGCGATAATGTTGGCAACGTTTGATATGCTCATTTTCACTGTGAATGATATTTATTATTAAATTTGTACTGTGTTATGAGATGTGCTCTATTTTTGTACGTTTCGATGAATTATACTATTATTATTACCATTATTTTTTCTCCTTTTTTCCATGTTGTCCGAGACCTTAAGCTGCAGTAAGAAATAATCCTGAACATATGCTGATATTGCTTGACTTGATACAGTTCCTCCTCTTTTGTCTTGGTGAACCGCCATGTTGAGATGGGACAATCCCCAACGTCATTGGCCAGGCAGGGGCCTCCTTTTACAACAGGGGGCAATAGACCTTTTTATTGCCGACAGTCTGGAGAGAACCGGATATGCTTGTGAACTTAAATTACTTTATTTTAAAGCAACGTCTTTAAACAATTCTCGCGATTCCGCTATCTCTTTTCCCCGCAATGGGTGAGAATGTTGCAGTTGATCTCTTGAATTTTTGACTCTAGTGCCCTCTAACACGTTTCCTCGGTCAAACGGTGCTCTGTGAAAGGACATATAGCACTGAAATGTGAGTGCTCATCTGGTTCAGTACTTTTGGACGCTAGACTGCTGGCAGCCTCTCAGGGTCTTGCCTTTGAACACGGAGAAGACCAAGCTGGGCTGTGATTTAGGTAGTTTCAAGTTGTTGGGCTGTACGTTTAATTTCACAGGAACCTGAAACTGCCTGAATTGCACCAGTTAAACGCGTCATTGTCCGGTCGGCATGGACTGAGGATACAGTTTCACCTTCCCTGAACATTTTGATTTAATCATGCTCGCAAGTGAGCAATTCTTACGGATCATGCTAATGCTATTATTGCAGGAAATACGTCGTGTTTGGTTTCTTTCCTTCACAGATTCCACACTAAATATCTCGCAGTTGCAGAATCTTCCTTTGTAATTGTCACTGATGGGTTATGTGTGAGATTTTTTTAGTTTTTTTTGTTAACGATGAACGCTTGACTACAAGCAGTATTTTGTAAACCTGATCACCCAAAGCATTTATTTTTATT
Organism: Rhodeus uyekii; assembly: GCA_037043235.1. Lineage (NCBI taxonomy): Eukaryota > Metazoa > Chordata > Actinopteri > Cypriniformes > Acheilognathidae > Rhodeus > Rhodeus uyekii. Next base: position 4,857,157 of record JAWRVZ010000029.1, on the reverse strand, counting down.
TTTTTACAATGGCCTGTATTTACTCTGCGCGGCGAGCTGCCAAAAATACTGCACAATTTGAAAACATATTCTGTTTTAGAAATTCCAACACAATGCATCAATTATATATTAGACTATTCTATACTAATTTAAAACATTTAATGTTAATTAACTGAAATAACGTGACATTCTGAATAAACATTCCCTTGTGCGTTGTATAATATACACACATACAAATGGCATAGATAATATTCAAACACTTGATATATATATATATATATATATATATATATATATATATATATATATATATATATATATATATATATATATATATATATATATATATATATCAAGGAACACGATACTTCCTTCTGATATCATCCGTGTGGAAAATTGGTTGTACATTTACTTTTGTGGTAGGTGTATGTAAGTATTTTTTTGTACTTATCTGTTTTGTTGACTGCTTTTCTCTGGTTTCTGTATTTTCACTTAAAGCTTTTAATGTTGTACCAGGCCTATATATAGCCTGTTTTCAACAGATTGTGAAGAATACAAATAATTTTAATACACAGAGAACATTTTTTTTCTAAAACAATAATAATTTGACGTAATACCTTATGTTTGTTTATTTTTAGTCTCAACACTGAAATATTCAGAAATTAGTAATACAAATGTATAAATGAAATGCATTAAGAACATACCATTGCATGTTGAGAAATTACCACAGTGTCAAGAAATCCACAATTAATTACTAATATTTGTCATATAGAGCAGCTGGGAAGAACCTATATATAAATCCTCTTTAATTTACATTTTGTAATGGTTTCAGTTTGTGTCGTGACGTTTGCAGAGTGCCTGCTTGTGGTGGCTAAAAAAATCGGCCAACAATATTCTAACAATTAGTCAATGTTTTCATTTTTGGACAGAATTTGTAAGCATTTATTATGCATTTTACGAATGCTTACAGTATGAGACCCACACAAAAAGCTCTGCATATCAGTTGAAGGTGAGACGTGCAGTTTGACCTTCCAGTTAAGGTCTAATCTGCATTGAATAAAAGAAGAGACCTGCTCGTACAAACACTTATGCAACAGTTAATATTAATGCATGACATTTGACAGCGGCTCAGGCATAATTTAATCTTTTAGCTGCTGATGCGTTGAGTAGGCCTGCTTGAAGAAATTGGAGAACAAAATATCACACATAGCTAGAGTGTGGACAAGTAGGAGACTGAGTCATGCTCAACAGCTAAAACACCGTAACCCTATAACGATATTCAAAATAGTCCTAACATGTTAGTCTTGCTAATGGGCCTAGTTATGTATCAGAGTATTCGTATTCTCACATATACTTATTTGTGTGTGTGTGTGTGTGCGCGCGTGCGTATATACACATACATGCATATATACAAATTATGCCTTTGTTGTGTATTTGTATGTGAATGTGAGTGTGTGTGTGTGTGTGTGCATACACACACACACACACACATATGCATATTTATATATATATATATGTATATGGGTGTGTGTGTGTGTGTGTATTAATAGGATTTGTATTAATAATGTATATATATATATATATATATATTTAATCTTATATATATATATACATATACATTATTAATACAAATCCCATAGCATTATGTGCAATATAAATAATTAAAGTGAAGAAACAGGTGTTGTCACACAGGTAAATCATTAGTCTAAACAAGTTTCATTACTAAAATAAATACTTATTAGAAATTATACATGTAGCTTTGTTAGATTATCACGTCATACACTTTAAGTATATAATAGTAGGCCTAGCGGCTACAGTTTCAATTTCATGTAATTAAATATGATGTAAATCGATCTAGGATTAAAGTGTATCATTCAAAGTCACTTTTCGAGATTGTGTTTCCCTCTGTGTAATTCCTACACAAGGCAGTGTGTTGAATTCATGCGGACGGATTTTCTTTTTTTCTTCTTTTTTTATAAACCGAGTGTTGTTAAATGCCTGTTGAAAACGGCTAGGTTGTGATTTAAGTATATAGCCTTTCCTGATGTAATTACCATTTTAGTGGTTTTAGTCATTCTATAGTGCAACTTATTGCACAAATGTATCTCATTATGCAACTTGCCCTGTTTACGCATGGTTACACGTGTGGTTAATAAAACTAGCACGAAGCCAAGTATAGCCCATCTAAAGTCACAAAGAACTAGGATGGTAAGATAATAGCTGCTTTAATTGTATTTTTTCCAGTTAACTCAGCACTATCTGTAATGACTCTGTAAATCAGAAACAAATTTTGCTGTTGGTCCTTTTGCTGATGCACAACAGTAGCATAGTGTCGATTCATTCATATTTTTAAAGGGGAAACTATTTAATGGAGACAGCCATAGCAAGTGCTGAAATCACTGCATTATATTGATGGTCACAAGACATTCATAACAGACAGTGAAATCCTCTCTAAAACGTTTTTCTTTTACAAGCATAATTCAGAGTTTCTGCCACAAAATGTTGCAGAGAGAGAGAGAGAGAGAGAGAGAGCAGAATGGACGTGTGTATTTGAATAAAGCAACATTGTGATAAAATAGAAAAAAACCTGTTTATTTTGTGTGTGTGAAATGAACGACTGCAGGAATACTACAGCGGAGTTGTTCACGGTCCTCGCCACAGGCAGTATATCAGGCCTATAAAAATCAAAGCTGCCTGATGTAGTATTTTATTATAGTATTAAACGACCAAAAAAGTTCAAGTAGTTTCTTCCATAAATACATGGGGATTGTCGCACGGTGGTGTTTAATACCCTCGTTAAGAAAAAATGACTGTTAATTTCCCAATAAAGCTGTTCATTATCTCAACCTACTCCTATTACTTTAAGAAGGAAGAGGTTTGCCTCCTTGGAGGTTTGGAAGTTTAAACACGTGGGGGGTATAAAACATTTCTGGCAAAAATAAAATAAAATAAACAGGCTGAGTAAACTTTATAAGCAGACGTCGCTGCCTTAATTTGGTTTTTGTGATGCCCTGTTAATAGCTCTACAAATAGTCTATATAAAATAATTGTTGTCATACATTTTTATCAAGTAAATATGCTAAGGCTCCCATTCAGCACTTCTGTAGATCACGTTATAATAACACATCAATTCATTGAAAAAAAACGTTCTCGTATTATTGTGGGCCATTGCCTCGCATGTGCATTTTTATACATAACGTCAAAACGTTTCATAATTTAAGCTGACATTTTCCCGACTGCTTGTAGATATGTGGAGATATATGGACACACTCCCATTTTGCATATTGCATAAACAAGACAATTTATTTAGAGGGGAAATATAGAGAGCGCAAGAGGAGGAGAGCTCCGTTCAGCCTCTTGGCGGATTGATTTACACCCCATTGACGCTTTATCAAGCTCGCGAAAAAAGTCTGACCAATCACTTCGCTCGGAGCGCACACCACAGCAGCCCGGCTCTACTTTGTTGGCGAGCGAGTCGAGAGGAGTACCGTAAAGAGGGGAGTAAAGCACATTTCTATTGTACATGTTTTCCCTTTAATGAACAGTGCGTTATATAATGTCCGAGAATGTCCATTTCTGGAACTCTAAGCAACTACTATGTCGATTCTATCATAAGTCATGAGGGAGAAGACCCGAACGCGTCCCGCTTCTCCAATGTACAATACTCCAGCGCTAGACAACCGGGACCCGGCGAGCATCCCGAGTTCCCTTCTTGTAGCTTCCAGCCCAAGCCTCCAGTGTTCAGTTCGTCATGGAGTCCGTTCAGTTCCCACGCGTCCAATGGCTTACCCGCGGTCTACCATCCCTACATACCGACGCAGCCAGTGCCTTCAACGGATACTCGATACCTCCGCACATGGCTCGACTGTGCACCGAGAGCAGAGCCGCTGCCCGGACAAGGGCAGGTCAAGATGGAGCCGCTCCTGGGACATCTCGGGGAGCCACCGAAACTCGTCGGGCAGCATGAGTTTATCTTGGAGTCCTCTACAACACGGGAGATGAATTCTGCTCACAGCGCTGGATTTGAAGACAATAAGGACACATGCGAAGGCAGTGAGGACAAAGAGGGACCAGATCAAAGTAAGTTATAAACCTAGGAAGTGAACACTCTGTAAAGCGTTTAATGCTGTCATAAAACTAGAACAAAGCAATGGAGAGCAACAGACACCTCGCGCAGCCAAATGTGATCATATGGGATTTGCAACTTTTCGATAACATGTAGGATTTCTTTTTAAGATCGAATCTTTGTTTTTGCCCAGATATGTATAGGATTGCTCCGATGTAGCCATGCTATACACGTATAGCATCGCTGAGGACTGTTTTGGTTTTTGCCCATTTGGACTCAAGCAGAGAGTTCACACAATTATAAAATCAGCCTTCGCGTTTCCAAATCATAGCCGGTTTATTTCATTCTTAAGTAACGTTTAATTTATCCCTTCTCCTTCTGTCTCGGTTAGAGTCGTTTATTTGCGCGTCAGTGCACTTTAGTGCACCAGGCAGTTTTAGGTCGGCTGTAAATAGCTTCGTTTTTGTGTGTGTGCAGTGACTCACCAAAGTGTCTCCTGGTTATTCTAAATAGTGCAAATGTTTGTTTTATGTTTAGTAGCTCTTGGCCGGCAAGAATGTGCTATTTTACCGTTTAGTCGTTTTTCATCTGAATCTTTAATGACTTCATTGAACCTAAATCTATTTATGCAGAAATGTACTATATTGTCTCTATGAAATCTCTGAAGTCCAAATAGAGTTTAAGACACCACTAAATAAATTGTAGTACTGCATGTATATTTCTTTTTGAATAAATATCTGTCTGCTGGGGGGTTGTATGATTCCCCCTGACCTGCTTGCCTGTTCTTGAGCTCCCTCAAGAGTGGGTTTGAGCCGCTGCAGAGAATAGTCCAAATAATAATTTGGAGCGAGTTATGGCCATGCAGGCATGTTTATTGCTGAAGTATTCAAGCAAGCTTAAAATGCAACTAAACTCTTAGATGTTTGTTAAATTATCATTCTCTGCCGCGATTAATTAGAAAAATCGACTTATTTTAATCCATGAAATTGGCTGTGAACTAATGAAATTGTGCGCAATAGAAATCCCCAATGTGCTACCCCGGGCGGCAATCCAGAATAAACTGTAGGCAAAGGCAGGGATGTTGGGAGTTCCATGTCTCGCTTTGTGCTCATGGCTGCCTATGAGAAAGAAAAAGTTATAGCCCTCAAGTTTATTAAGTTATCAGAGGAGCCAACATCCCCATCAATCTTTCGGGAGCTCTTTGGGAAACGTTGCGTTACATTTCTTAAGGTAAAATCCGATTCAGTCCAAACATGGGCAAACTCATTACTGTTAAAGGCCAGAGGTCGATTTTCTTTGAAAACGTTTTCGATCTAATTGGCTACAGAGGCATTACATTAATCTTTAAACTTTGTGATTGGTGCATTTTGGTTATTTTTTCTTAATGGAAACACACGTCACTTCGCATCACATAGCTTGACCCTCTTAGTGTTTCATTGTTAGGGATCATGTCTCGGACAGTGACAAGATATGTGTCCGCGAGGCCTGCAGTTGACATGACACGCACATTGATCATTTTAGATGCGTGTATGTCATTCCATCGTTATAAAAACACAATCGCGTCATAAGATTTAGGATATCCTAGAAACTGATGTACGTGTGACGTGCATGTCTTGAGGCAGAAGCGATGGACTTTCCGCGCATAAGATGGGAAGCATCTACAAGTGCTTAAAGAGGATGTGTGGCTTAGTGTACTCATTCAAACTGTTGGCGCCCCTGAAAAATTAAGTTATTTGCCAACGTTGCAACGGCGTTAATGTGTATTTATGAAGCATAGGCATTTAGAAGAATGCATGTTTTTCTGAAATTTTTCCCTTGACGTCACCGGTACTGCAGACATGTACAAGTGACATACATTTTTGTCATCATATACTGTATAGCGAATCTCGAGTAGCTGTAACATTCAGATCCTAAGTGTGCATGTTAGCAAAAGTCAGCACAACGGAAATTTTTCAGCCTCCCATTTGCATTCCCGACTAAACCACTGAGGGAGAAGACGCCTCGTTAGAGATGCTCTTCCTCCATAATTCATCCCACATTTCTCCCTAAAAAGGAGATAATCTTATGTCACATGTGGCCGCATCTACAGCGCATTCCAGTGTGCTTAAACTCCCTGTGGAGCTCAAAATTCAATATTTTCCCTCCACGTAATTTTCTTATTTTTTAAAAGAGAGCTTTGGTTGGTTTTGTTGTACGCTTCCGGGAGATGCATAAAATCGACTCCAAGTTATTGCTTACTGGAGGTTTCACATTGAATAATTTGATGAGAACTCAATTTTATCATTTGAATCTGCATTGCTTTGCTCATTATTCTCATAAATCAAAGTGTTGGTTTTCATGCATGCATGCATAAGTGATGGCGCCCAGAGCATGCACTTTATTTTAATAATATTGATCGTCTTCAAAGCTGGACCTTTGAGTGCATTGTGAAATGTTTCATGTGTCAAACTGGAATCTCTATTGACATGATGCTCTGTGCTTCCTGTTTTTGACTGTCCTTTGCAGACGACCCATCCGCCAACTGGTTACACGCTCGATCGTCCCGAAAGAAGCGATGTCCCTACACGAAATATCAGACCTTGGAGCTAGAGAAGGAATTTCTGTTCAATATGTACCTGACCCGAGACCGGAGGCACGAGGTAGCTCGCCTGCTGAACTTGACAGAGCGACAAGTAAAAATATGGTTCCAAAACAGGAGGATGAAAATGAAGAAAATGAATAAGGACCAGCCCAAAGAATGATAACTCAGACTGGTGCCAGGCGTTCAAGCTCTCTTCTACAAAGAGTCTTTTAAATCTGAAAGCTGATGCAAGAGTGTTTTACTGCATCAAAATGAAAACGCACTCACACACCATTTTCCGTATGACTGGACAGTGTTAAGCGTAGAGAGTAAAAGGAAGAGGTGAGACGATGCAGAGGAGTGGAAAACGTCTTGCCATCTCTCTCTACTTTTATTGCATTTTATGACTCGTGTGAACGAAACGAACACTTCATCAGGAAATAAACAGGTGATAAGGAACTGGTTTCAACAGGCTAAGAAAGTTGTGCTTTTATAAAGTTAATTCTGCTTTTTTCATCATTCCTTTTAAGCCATGGACGTGTGCTGATAATGTATTTTAAAAACATAAGCCTCATTCAATATACAAGGGACGTTTTGCTTATCAGTAAAGCAAGTTCGCTTGTTTGCTAATCGACTGAGCTTTCTTTTACAATATTATTATTATTATTATAAATAAGAGGGAAATTAAACAGAATTTTGCTCTTTTCCTTTTATCTGTCATAAGTGAAGCAGTTATTAAAGTGTACGGGTTTTCAAAACCTTTGAAGTTTACTAAATTATAAATACTTTCCTCTGGACGTTTACTTGTGTGCAAAGATTTATGGTAGATGCACACAATAAAATGTCACATTTGTTGGTCGATTAGAATGCATAAGGATAATAATAATAATAATTCCCAAATTGGCTGTCACATCTTTAGCTTCGTTCAATAGTCGTTTGTGTTGTTTGGGGTTAAAAACAAGAATCAAACTAAACACAAATGAATTGGGTTGTTTTACTTTATCATTTTCAAATATCCCAAAATGATCCTTTTGAGAGAAAAAAAATATCAGAGTGTATGTATTTGTAGCGTGCCAGTAACCATAGAATTAATTCGTGCTTAAATGTGTTACAACCTTTAATACAGATTCGGTCGCAGTTGTTTACATAAATTTGCGCATGCCTCGTATTGTGTAGTTTTCTTATGTACGTGTTATTGGAAAAGCTAGTATTAATTCGAAGTTGGTTTGTGTGCCTGTCTAAGGATTGTAGTTTTAATTTATTGTACATAGGTTAATAGTTTTTTTTTCTTTCACATGGAATGTTTTATATGTTGTAAAAATAATTTCAAAAAGTACTTCATACTTGAATGAGCTGATACACCTAACCTTTTAATTTGTCTCTTTTGTTTACAAGTTCCATGTCCGTCCAGAATCATGTCCGTTTGTACATTGTCATTGATGTTTTTTCCTGTATTTGCTCGTTCCTTCTTATTGCTTTATTGTTTTTGAGAATGTTTTATGTTTTTTATGTGATTTGACTTTATTCAAATGTCAAATATTCCTTAAATTGTAAGTGGCCGTTAACTTAACTGTTTCCCATTTTCTTTGAAGCACGTCTAGTCAAGAACACACACGGGCTTTTTGTGCTATTTTCTAACGCTTGTTTTGTGGCTTCTGTGCATTTATGAAAAGACAAATAGACACATCGGCAGATTTTGAAGACCATGCAATGACCTACATTAACTCGCAGCACAACGTCTTCTTTCCCTTTTTTATTTTAATTGTTTTTTTTTTTTTACAGAGGTTTTGTTCCGGACTGCTCCGTCTATTTTTGTGTTTCTGTTTTGTTGTTAATCTGTGCTATTGCACTGTTGATGCTGGACTCATTAAAAGTTTACATATAGACCACACACAGGTATTGTCATTTTTATGGACACAACTAATAGGCACGTTGGTGAATGATACCCAAATACAATATGATTTATAATTTAGTGGGAGTTTTTTTTCTAAATGAGTGTACAATCTGTTGTATGAATTCAACAAGAAAAAATCCTTTATTTAATCAAACAAATGTAAGCAGCAAGACATGAGATGTGTGATATCGATACTAGCCAGACACATGGAAATACATACATCCATTTAGAGGGAATTACAGTCTTTTCTGCATTTTTTATTATAGCATTTGACAAATTGTACCTTTGGTTTCCTTTCCAATGCTTTTGATTGCAAACCAGCCCAAACCCTTTGTGTTGTAGCCTACAGGCTAGTAAGTGACTTACTGTAGTGCTCCGTTTTAATGTTTACTGCATTTTATAATGAGAGTCATATGTTGTAAATATGTTGTCGTGAGCTCGAGCATTCATCTTGAATCCAAATGAAGAAACGTGCAGCTCATATGTGGAAAGAAGAATGAATGAGAATAACAATGAGTCATCTCTGCTTTTGCTCTCTTCTTAACGCACTATTTGATTCCCTTGTGATATTGGTCGTGTTATATTTGGCTATACCGCATCCTCCAGATGCTAGCTATGATTCAAGAACCAAGAATGATATTTTGCCGGCAGAGACGAATAAATTATGCAAACTAAAAGGGATAAGGTAGGTCTGGCCTATGTGTTTCAGCCTGGGTTGAATATGTAGATTGTCAGTAAGACCCAAGGACCTCTGCTAGAAGCAAAAAAGCTCTTATTTGACTGTATTTTTGGAGCATTTGGTTGTGAAATAAATAGTAAACTGTGTTTACGTTAGATAGCCAACATCTTACCTATTATCAAACTGACGCAATTGCAAATAAGAAGAGGGAAGGAGACGGCATTCAACAGATTGTAACAATTAAATCTTTTTTTGAAGACATTGCCAGTTGTCCTGGGTCACAGATGTTTTCTCAAACGCCTATTCGCCACATATTAATTCAGAATAAGTCTGTGCTGATGATCCCGGGGGCTGAAGAGTTATTTTGAGTCCTGCCACACCATTAGCCTCCTTTATTTTGGTGTTTTGAAAGGAAACAAACTGCAGAAAGGATGTGCGCTCGATGTTCGGAGGAAATGGGAAGTCGACTGTCATAAAAAAGAGAAAGAAATTCAATGTGGTGTGCTGCAATAAAATAATATGACTGTAATAAAACTTTATAGGGTATAAATTTCTGAAGGTTAAGAACTAAATGGCTGTAAAGCAAACATACGCGACAATTTTTTTTTTGAAAAACGTTTTAAGCTTCTAATAACTGTAAGGCAAAATAATTTGCGTAAAAACACTGTGTCTCCGTGGGGGGAGTCTGTTTTTTTCTTCTCTTTTCTCGCGTTTGTCGTTTATTGTGTACAGCGTTTGTTCTTTAGCCGTCCAGATTCCTCACAGAGTAGGGGGTCGGGATGGGTGAGATCTGGACTTCCACATGAGAGCCCTGAGTCCAATTCAGTCGACGCACAGCCTTTGTTCCACTTCCGAACACACTGCAGCCCTTATAGCGGGTCATAAACTGCCCCGAAAAGGATTTCTGGCGAGACGTCTGGGATGACCAACCTTAATTTGTTTACAACCTTTGGGACCGGGCTCGACTTCGCCATTTTGTGGGCACACATCCGATTGCGTCTTGGTAACAAAGGCCGGTTGCTAAAGAAAAATATTTAATTCCGTCCTTTACATTACACTCTTCAGCTATAGATTCTATAGACGTTTATTGCGTTTATTATAGCTGCTGTGTTATAATTAAAAATAATATTAGAAGAATTATGTGATGTGCAGTTTTGTTGCAATTCATTATCAATGATGTAAATAATAATGCAATAAAGCTTTCGAGAAATCCAGCTATTTTGTCTTTCTTTCAACAAAACTAATATATATAATTGGTCTCTGTGTTCGGAAGCTTAAAGCCTGTCAGTATTGACAACTAAGGTGATGAAGTTTATTAGTAAGCGTGAAATATTTTTGTGATTATGCTGTTACAAAACACACGAGCGCAGCCCAAATCAACAAAGTAAGGATTTATGCATAGAAATGTTACACCGTGGCCTGAATATTAAAATATTTTTCATTTCTAACAATATGTATGCAATTAAAAACTGAATAGTTTCATCATCAACATGTTATTATTACAAGAATTATTATCAATGCTAGTAATGGTGGCAGTAGCGGCATGCTTGATAGTGGAACTGTTAATACTGGTGTATAAAAATGAATAAGACCCAAATAATAATAATGATAATAATAAAAGTCTCAAATGTCAAACACGGGCAAAATGCTACATTTGAGCCTCATTCTGAATCCTACATCTAATACAGCACAATATTGGTAAGAAAGAAGCGAGACTTTGTTTCATTCTGTTTTATGGTTTAGCATTAACGTTATTTCAACCCAATGTAAATGACTTTTTCTAGATTTGTTGAAAACCACACAAGACTGGATCCTAGGGGTCGGTTTTAAATGGATTCCTTGTTATAGAGAATTAAAATAAGTACTTTACATCATTGAATTTGCACTTACTGAGCTGTTAATTCTCTCATTCTGTTTTTATGTACGTTGTTTATAGAACCATTAGCTTTTGAACTTCCGTCTCATTACAGCTGGATCTGCTCTTGGAGTAACACACACTTACCACTTGATGGCAATGTTGCTCCATCAAAAAGAGACCGACTGGCCACCCTCCACCCCCAAACCGGAAACACTGGGGCCAAAACCTTTTCAGACATGTGCGGTATTACACTTGACTAAAGTAAGGTTCACACAATTTCCCTCAGTCACAGCGGAGCTTTTGAAAGAAAAGAAGAACATTAACTTCAGACGATTCTTTAATCTATGTGATAAAGATCCAGAGGAACAAGTAGACTTGTCTCTCCCTCCCCTCCACCCCTCCTTGGAATACTAACAAATGTATCTTTAAATTTGAGGATGAACAAAGTTTAATACTACTATCAAGAATAGTGGACTTTTATATTTACTTTTTGTTTTTGTAAATCTGCAAAACCCTTAAAAAATATTATTAAAGGTTGTCCTTTGGGCTTATTAAGAATTACTGGAGCAAGGTCGAAATAAATGAAATCCCTTTATTATCTGTTCCATTTTTATTTGACACAAATGTGATTTTTAAAATAAAAATAGATGTGACTTGAATGAGATATAAAATCACCACACAAAGCTTGGGTTAGAAAGGATTTTATTCACAACAAAAACACTTGCATTGAAACAAGAAAATGTACAACAACATACAATATTGTGACACCATTCATTTCAAGCACTGTTTACTGTTGACAACAGAATGTCTGCCATGCTTTGTTATATTTATATTGTGACGTTTACATCAGAACTTAGCATGCAAAATTGTGGGGAGGTTTTAGTAAAAGCCGAATCGAGTTTTTGCTTGTCAAACGGGGAGGTTCACGCTTGGTGAACACTTTGTCCTTTTTAAGAGAAGAAACGTTTAATAAGTGTAAAAACAAGATGTGCTTACGATTAACCCCTAATATATAAACATTATCTTTGTACAGAACCCACGCGTTGAAAAGTGAATATTACGCCTCATTTTCAAAATAAAGCTTCAATAGAAAAAAAAAATGCTTACATTCTCGAAAGTAATTTATTAAAGACCCAAAGAAAGTTGCAAAATGACAAATTCACAATTGCCATTTAGGTTTGAGGAAATAGAGAACTTTTTGTGTTCATGTTTGCATACATGATTACTCTCTATGTAAGGATACTTTAAATATTTGCAAATATGTTTTTAGAAAATGAAAAGATTCTATAGTAATACTTCTATAATTAGAATCTATAATTTCCCACGAAATCCTATCGAATCTAGAAACATTTCAAACCGTTCCAAACTCATAGAGCACAATGTTTGTTTGTTTATGTACAGCTATTTGCTTGTATTACCATCAGAAAACTACATGCACTTAATTTTTCACTTGGATTTTCTATATACTGTTAATCAGATTTTCCTTTACTAAACATAGTGGCGGAGAGCACAACGAAAATGACAATTAAGGGATTTAGTTTATCTGTATGGATACAATTCGGAGTGAAGCATTTACAGCACTGGTCACGGAACCTCATAAAAACCTAACAGCTTTTTGATGCACTACGTCAACAACAAACAGTAGGGGCGTTTATTGCATTTCATACTTTGTTAAATCATTTACAACCACATTTGCCATTACACCTGACGTGCAGTTCAGTTTTGTCATCGTCATGCAAATATATTTATGGAAATACAATTATCAAAATGTTAAATATGTCCATCTCGCTTATTTTCGATGCGCGCGCTTCAGTGGCTGCAGAGGGTGATTTTGCAAAATTACACGAGCTTATAAGGTTTATAGGATATGTTTAAACTGATACTAATTAAACCGTGTACCTTTTAAAATTGGCCGTCTCGGTCCTGACATTTAAAGGAAAAGACTCTACCTCGTTATAGATTTAGAAATTAACGACTAAATATGCATCACTTTAGGTTGCCTGTGATGAACGTGCAAAAAAAATCTATCTTTCAAAAGGGTTTGGAGTGGAGAAGTTGAGTGGGGGGAGGGGCAGAGGTTTTGCACTTGATCTGATGCAAAGAGGCAGATTTCTCATTAACTTACCCGCTTGAACATATTAATGTGCATATTCTCCCCTCCTCTCTCTCCCTTGGCCCCCCTTCTCTCTCCTGCTACCTCGCGCTCTATCCCTCTCAGCCCTCTCTCACTCGCTTTCTCTTTTTCTCTCTTTTTCATTCTCCCGCTCCCTTCATATCAGAATCGCGCAGCGCGGTGTCCGTGTGGGGATGCGAGAAGCCAATGGCACGAGGATCCAATAGAAGATGCAAATGATCCTGAAAACACACCGCAAAATATGAAACTACTCGTTTGCAGCCGAGTAAATCATAGAAAGCTGATTGGGAACTGGCACCGGAATTCACCGGGATTGTGATGCTGGATCTCTACAGTGGGAACATGCCTATGGGAGCTTTAGATAAGTTGTTTTAACGAAGGCATTCAAACGCAAACCGCTCAGAAATTTGGACTCAACCCGTTTGCTGCTGCGTTGTTTGCAAACCTCAGTAACTGTGAAACTGACAACTCTCTGAAGCCACAGCGCTGATATAAAGACATTCAAACGTGAACTCGTGCACCAACAACAATATCAAAAGATGAGCTCATATTTCGTCAATTCTCTCTTCACTAAATACAAAAGTGGAGACACTCTACGGCCGAACTATTACGAGTGCGGATTTGCTCAAGACCTAGGGACGAGACCCACCGTCGTGTACGGTCCAGGCACTGGGGCCACTTTCCAGCATGCCCCTCAGATTCAGGAGTTTTACCACCACGGCGCATCCACGCTTTCCGCAGCGCCTTACCAGCAGAGTCCCTGTGCGGTGACTTGTCACGGCGAGCCGGGAAACTTCTACAGCTATGATGCTCTCCAGAGGCAAACACTTTTCGGTGCTCAAGACGCCGACTTGGTTCAGTATAGCGACTGCAAACTCTCCACGGGGGGCATCGGCGACGAGACGGACACCACAGAACAGAGTCCGTCGCCCACACAGCTGTTCCCGTGGATGCGACCTCAAGGTGAGCCTCGGTAGACAGAAACGCCGGTCAGCTCGCTGTGCCTGACATAAAATCTGTGTTCGCCTCTCGAAATAAACCCAGTGCTGTTTAGGCTTAGGATTGCATTTCCTGTGTGCACGAGAAGAGGGGGGACAATGGCTCGTTTTATTGTTTTATGGTGTTCAAAACTTGTGAATTACTTTATAGTTTAACGACCCCGTCGTAGAAAGCCAAGCGTGTGGGAGAGAGCAAGAAGAGGGCGAGAGAAAAGCCCCTTCTCTTCTTGCTGTTTCCATGTGTGAGACTTTGCCCCACAGCTGATCTCTCACTTCTCACCCAGGTCAAAGTTTTACTGCAGCTTTTAACGACTTACAGTGAGCCTCGAGTTTATTTCACTACTGGTCGTTTCACAATGATTATGCCACTTATGCCAGAGCCCATTCCTTTGAACATGTGAAATAGACTGCTTTTGTGAGGTTTAGGTTTCCCATTATTGTGTGTTAGTGTTGTGGTGCTTATATTTTTAATGGTGGAGCTTTTTACATTAATTACTGCGTTAGACTGAGGGGAGTCTCCATGGTACACTAAAACCCTTCCCATTAACTAACAATGTTACGCGATTGTGTAGTGTAGATTTTGCGTGGAAACTGCCTTTGTGGATTGTTGGTTCATACATATGTTTGAACTTGATTCTAAAAGTATGATTTGAGCTCTGAATAACATCTGTGAACTTCTTTATCGCCAGTAGCTGCCGGACGGAGGCGAGGCCGCCAGACCTACAGCCGCTATCAGACGCTCGAACTCGAGAAAGAGTTTCTCTTCAATCCCTATCTAACACGCAAGAGACGGATTGAGGTATCACACGCTTTGGGACTGACAGAACGACAAGTCAAAATCTGGTTTCAAAACCGTCGCATGAAATGGAAAAAGGAAAACAACAAGGACAAGTTTCCAAGCAGCAAGTCTGAACAAGAGCAGATCGAAAAGGAGAAACGGGAGAAAGAACAGGCATCCGGGACACAGTCGGCCGGTGAAGACTGCGACAAGGAAAAACAAATGTAGAGCGGATGTGTGTGTGTGTGTGTGTGTGTGTGTGTGTGAGAACGAGAGAACAAGAGAGGGAGAGAGGGAGAGGCAGAGGGAGATGGAGATGTGTGTGTGTGTGTACGTGTGCCAGTCAATCGAAACGGCAAAGAATTAATAGGGAAAATAAAACACAGACAATGATGAAGAGAATAGCGGTGTTTGCATGGGAGGTTTGTCTCACAGAGACATTTTAATCAAGCCGAGTTGTTACATCTTTCACTCGAGGAAGGAACTGAAAAAAAAAATGACTGGGACTAGACAAATTACTATAAACTTAATATGGTGACCACAGAACTTCAGGAAGACGAAGGACATGCAGCATTTCTACTTTTTACCTGTTGTTCAGAGAGTATGATAGTGTTTAAGCTAGTCTCATTTCTTTGTGAAATAATTATCGTGAAACTTATGTTTCTATTGTTAGAATATTGTCATTAACAATTACCTTGGCAGCTGTATAGTTTTAAGTTAAATGGTGCACTTTTAACTGTTCTCACTTATATGTTATGATGATGATGACGTAGAAATTAATGACTTCCAACAACATGAAACTGCCTATTTATGCCGTAGGATCTCTTTTTACACTTCTTTGGTTCTTCTTAAATCGATGGTATTTTTTGTTGTCTTCCTTTCTTGGGGTAAGCATGCGCACAGTGGATTATAAAAATGAATAAACATAATAAAAAAGAAATGAAAAAAAAATGTCATGTGACCCATTGTTTACTATGAATCAAATTGTTGTCATTCACGTTTGCTGGTGAAGTAGTTTATGGCTATATATGTTTTGTTGTCATTCTTAACTGTATTCTAATGTCTTAAAGTGGAGGCACCGGAAGAAAGTGGACACAATAAAGTTTACAAGCGAGAATCCGTGACACCATGTGTCCTCGACATCATTTCACAGTAATGTGCGCTTCACTCAAAAGCTTTGTTTCTAAGAATCTTATGAGCACAAACAATTGTCACTGATTACAAATCACATTAAAACACCTAGTTGTGTGATCTGGTTCATGATTTATATAGTAAGATCATTTAACTTAACGAGAGGCGACAAGTGAAACCACAACTGGAAAAACCACATAATAATTTTGTCAGACCAAAGCTGTAACGCCACACAATATGATACGCCACTGAACAGAAACAGACTATATATTATCGTGAATCTTCGTCAAACATTTGTCGCAAACCAAGTTTCATCGTGCTGAACTATCTGAGTTATGCGCGCACGTGCATCATGTCAGGTGAATTACTGTCGTAAGGGTATGTGGGTTTCTCAAACATCCAGAGAGTGTAAGTTCCCCGACAAGATTCAGAGCAATCGCGTGAACATGCATGTCCAGGGAAACTATTTGGGATGCACTGAACCAGCCGGTCGCCATGGAAATGCCTAGTTGGTGGTGACTATACGGATGCTTTGAAGCAGAAACTAATAAGGGCCAGAGTCATCATGGACACACTGTACAGACATTGCAAAAAATGCAGTGATGAGATTGGGGTGACAAGAGGAAATAGTGTCGAAAATCAATAGAGAAATAAATAGGTTACTTGTTATTTGTGTGGTGCTCTTCCAATCTGGAGGCACGTTCCTAAATCTGGACAACCTGAACTCATTTATAAGTTTGTATACCCCACCATTATTTATGACTCGGCGTGGATTTAGGTGATTACAGAAACCTCCTCAATAGCCTATCGATTTGTGTGTTCTCCTGTGCGTTTGTGTTGACCGTAGGTACCGTTGGCTGTAAGTGAATAATTTAACAAATTTATGTGGATGGTCAGCTGCGCAGTCCTTCTCCACATTAGACAGGGCTCTGGGAAGCCGCACACCCATTGGAGGATATTTCGTCACGTGCTGCCCATCACGTGGCCCCTGAGGAAAAAGGGGTGATTTTTGGTGTAAATCTAGACTGTAATTCTGTAATATATCATTGGACCTCGTAAAACCGACACTAAAACTTCTTGGCATATAAATCACTTCTCAAATTATGAGTTCGTTGTATTACGCGAACGCGTTGTTTTCCAAATACCAACTGGCGAGTTCAACCTTCTCTAGTGGCGCGTTTCCCGAGCAAACTTCTTGCGCCTTTTCGTGCAGTTCGCAACGGGCCAGCGGCTACGGCTCGGCTTCTACCAGTGCACCGGTCTCCTCCACATCTTCTGTCTCCCTGTCGAGCATGTACACTAACGGTGCTGGTCTGTCCAGCCAGACTCAAGGCATGTACCCCACTGCGTATGAGCTGGGAGCTGTCTCTCTGAACATGCACAGCTCTCTCTTTGACCATCCGAATCTACCCATGGTGAGCGCTGGCGATCTCTGTAAAGCGCAGAGCAGTGGTAAGGAAGAGCAGAGGGGCCACCATCAAAGCAACGAAAACAACCTCCGAATCTATCCGTGGATGAGGAGCACAGGTCTGTGAAAACTGAATGTTTCTTAGGGACATTAAGGACAGGGGTGTGCGTCTGAGGGGGAGGGAAACAGGTTAAGGGGAGCGACCAAAAAGTGTTCTTTTCTTCAGATCTTTTTTTATGACTAATTAGTCGCCATAATTCAAGACATCCTATTGCGTAGTATTTCGCGTTTTGTGGAAAAGGGAGGGGTGCGCATGAGAGGTTTGGATGAATTATGTTTAGCTTTAACAAAAATCTAAGATTCTGTTGACATTACTTGTCATCATGGTGGAATCCATCTTTAAGTTTGTTAGTTAGGAAGATGAATCCATCGATTAGCGAGTATGTTCGGTATCACAAGCATAAAAATCCTTATATATTTTTTTTTTAAATAGAGGGCGGGGCCTTGTTTTTCTATGGTATGTTACAGCTGGGTGGGCCTTTGTTTTAAATTACCGTCAGTAATTTAACAGTGTGTGTGTGTGTGTTTTCTATGCTGCAGCCTACATGTATGTGCCTGTCTGCGCGCGCGCGCGTGGGCATGAAGTTTCCCAAAACATGCGACTCGAGATGTGAGTCCAAGTTCCCAGACTGATTCGCTGAACAAGGGTTTTTAACAAATCGTTTGCGTTTCGAATTTTCACACGTATCCACCACACGTTCCGGCAGAAGCATTTGAAAAGAAGGTCGACAAGTTCTCTTTTAATGATTTTCCTCGGCCTCTCAAGACACTCCCCACGAGCACCGACGATCCTATCAGTCAACTGTCACCCCAGAGCGCGTCTTCTCTTGTTAGCTCCCAGGGTAAAAAATACAACAACATAAATAGTTTAGAAACCGATACCTCATTAGCAAAGTTGTTGACGTTTACTGGCAAATAGTCCTCGCCAGCCGATACTGTATACATTTTCGTTTTGCGTGTGAAATGCCATTTCAATTTTATGAAAAAGGAATGGGTCATAGTTAACCCATTACTGTCTAAGTACAGCTTACCGCATATGTTCTTTGAATGATTTTAATATATTTTATTTAAATGATTTAATAATACAAACAGCATCGAATTTCGATGTTAAACATGCTTAAGACTCTTTCAAAAAGGGGACGCTGGTATATTTCAAAAACTGTATTTATTCACTTATTTATTGTTTTCAGAAAGATCAGATTAGCACATATTCGACGCCAAAGCTGGTGTTGACAGTTTCAAGAAAAGAAACCAGGCCCGACAATAAACATCCAAGAGTACATAAACCCATATAATCACAATCACTTTCCTCCCATGCATTTTAAGATATCAGGCATGTATGCTGAGCCTTGCACCCCCACACACAGGGTTTTATGTCTTTATTTGCAAGGGCCAGCTGCCTTTTCCGATGATTTCGTGCTTTCGTTTGATATCTCACATAGATGGTCTCTGTTCCCCCCTCTATTTCTCTTTCACTATTCACAGACAGACACATTCAAACAGAGCAGATGAAATTCTATTTCCATGTCTATCATTTGGGACCCTGAACAGTGACCGAGCACAATGCTCGCCCTTGTTTTAACTCGTGTAAAAGCGTTTCGTTCTGCGAAGACAGCCATCATTTTACGCATTTAATTTACACCCCATAAAGAACGAAACAGCGGCATCATTTGGATTTTAATACAATGCGTATTTCTTTCTCTCTGTTATTCTCACGCGTGCCTTCTGCTTTTCAACCAAACTCTTCATGCTTTTGCACAATTTGTGCTAGATATAGTAGCCTATCAACAAGAAGTGTCACGGCGTTGCCGACGACACGGAAGTAAGATACAAACGACTGAAGAGTGCAATAAAAAAGTTCAAAAAGCACATAGCAGAACCCATTTGTCGACAGTCTGCTGGAAACGGAAACGCAGGGACAGCAGAATGTCACTGACCGTGCATGGGCAAGGTTCTGAAAGTTTGGTTAGATTTCTTCTCTGTAAATGTGCAGCTAAAGGATGGATACTTAGATGTCTTTTTTATCCAGATGGATATACGAACACTTCAGCGCTTATGCGTAATGGATCTAGATCATGTTGTTGACTTTGGTCATGTTTAGAAGGAAGTCTGAACGCCAGGACTCCATTAGAGTCACGGGAGTGCGCAATCCAGAGAATACACTTACAGGAGGGGTATTTGTTTACCTTCATTTTGCTTCTGAATTACATTCCACTTTTATATTTAAGATGCTTTTTTAAATGCATGCGATTCCCATATGGCATATGGTTAAATTGGATGCGTGCATTTCGTTTTTGTTTAATTATGTTTGTGTGTGTGTGTGTGTTTTACTGTGGTTCACGTGTCCTGGATATAAGGAATAAACATCCACAATATAATTTAAAAGCCTTAAAAGACACATTTGGGTTTGATAACCCCTTTCTTTTTAAATCCCAGGATTTACCTTAATGATGGTTTTTACCAAGACACTGTGCGAAACAAAAAGCTAATAGTAGTATCTAAATATTGACAATCACTCATCTCAATAGCAGAAAATGTATTTGTATAATCACTGGCACTGGTTTGTATAGTCATTTGTTATGATAAGATTATAACACACCTACAAAAGTCAATCAGCATGCTTATTGAAGTCAATTTTCCCCCGTGCAGTGTGTGTAGGCTAATATTACTGAAAATACTAAAATGTGTCGAATCTGTTGTTTTACATTCACACAGTTTTCATCTTAAATCTGAGTGATTTTTTCGATTACTATATCATATTTAATGATTTGAATGAATTATTAGCTGTTGAAACCTTACGTTTTCATTCAGATCCATGCGGATTCACAAAGCCAGACATGTTTTCATTTCAACCATCGAAAAAGATTCGAACACTTCTGATTGATTTTAACTATTTTCCTTCTTTACTAGCGTAAGATATGTTCCCTTCTGTAATGATTTCTAACCCTCTGTAATGATTTCTAACCCGCATTTCCCACAGGTGCGGACCGGAAAAGAGGCCGTCAGACATATTCCCGCTACCAAACATTAGAGTTGGAGAAAGAATTTCACTTCAATCGTTACCTTTCAAGACGGCGGCGGATAGAGATTGCGCACGCCCTGTGCTTGACCGAACGCCAGATTAAAATCTGGTTTCAAAACAGAAGGATGAAATGGAAGAAAGAGAACAAATCAACGGGCCGCAGCTCTCCTGCTGCTGACCAAATCGGGGGCGACGAGGAAGAGGAAGATGAGTAGTGACGCAAGTGGCATAAAAATAGACTATGCTATATACTATCGATTCGACCTGCTTTAATTCAGGATTCTCTGATGTTACTTAGAAAACTGTGGGCAAAGTGTTAATGTCGTGTGTGTTAGATGTGTTAATGTCCCGTAAATATAGTAATGCAGTCTTTTTGAAATGCATTTTAATATGGATGTAATACTTTAATACTCATACTGTATAGTAGCCTAAATTATATATATAGAGAGGCTGAATACTAGTGTTAATAATTATATACCTATCATATGTTTGTGACATTTACGCCTACTTGTGTCTATTTTCACTGAGGGGTGAAACACAGAAGGGAGCTTTTTTTTACTTTCATTTTGAGACCCCTGTTATGTAGGCTGACCTATGTGTATTTTTTTTTATGTACAAGCATTTTTCCCCTGTTCATAAGTGTTAAAATAAACGAAGTGCACTGCTGAGTTTCAAGATGTTTACATGTTTTGCCTCTCGAGGTTTCATTTCTGTATTTTTTTGCTTGCTTTTCTTTTCTAGTCAGATTCAAATTACCATAATGTTGTGCCAAAGAACCGTGAATTTCATAGTACTGCCAGCATGTATATCAATTTATATATACATTTATACATTTAAAGACCCCTGCCTTTTAAAGACTCTCGGAAATCACTCTGTAATGAGGATGATGATTATTATTATAAACAATAATAATATTAATAATAACAATAATAAGGTTAGGGTTAGATTTAGTTATAATAATAATATAAGAGTACGATTCAGAAGCAACCTTGCTCGTCTGTCAATTTTGAAGGCGGTTATTTATTCAGTACCAGGTTAAACATTTTCATTTAGTTTTTTTTAATTAACAGTTACATTATTTTACTAAAGTAATTTGCAATGTTTTATTAATCATTTAAGGTTATTTGGGAAGTACAATTGTTCTGCTGAACTGAATTCATATATTGAAATAATATATATTTTTAAGCGTTTTAAATCTTTAAATATTTTTAAATTAGTAGGTATTATTCATTGTAGCAGATTTAGTAATCATCAGTTATTTCACAAAGCAGTTTTAAAATGAGAACCAGTGTACTGTTTGTTTTAATATAGGCAATAGGCCTAATATTATTTTGATTCGTCACTGTCGTTGCCTCGCGAGCATCACTACAATAGTTTTCGTTTATTGTGACTTAATTTCTTTTTCCTCAGGTCAAGCCGAGTTCTTGTAGAGAAGTGACAGGTTCTGTGTCGTGTGAGACCAAAAGAAGGCGTTTATATTATGGGGTTGTAAACTAATGTGTTTAGTGCATCAATAAAAAGCCGGAAACGCAATAAAAGAGACAAAAAAAATCTGTAGAATGGGAAAGCGGCCGGTCTTTTCTGTCTTCAGATTTGGTGGGAGCAGTTAAAGTTTTGGTGACAATACCCTTTCCGATTTAGACAAAAGTGTAACACTGTAAGTGATCACTATTTTTATTTGCTTAGTTTGACTGAAGCAATCTCTCTATCTTCTTTTTGTCGCAATGCGAAATGGTTGTGTAGTTTAGTGCGCAATGGTGACAAATGCGGCAAATGTTTTTTTCCTAAATCTTTCGTTCTGAAATGTAAATAAAACCAAATAAAGTAACGGTATGCCAACGTGAAGTTTTCCTGTTCGGATCGAGATTGTTTTCTTTTCTCTTCTTTTTATTTTTTTTATTTTAATCAAATAAATAAGTATCAATAATATTTACTTCAATCGACTAATTTTCTTTTTCTCGTATTTCATATTACTCAATATTATATTATGGCTGTCCTTTGAACCTAATCCTTTGCTGGGTCATACTTCAAAATAAAGAGCATACATCCTCTTTTCAATTAGACTATATCCAATCCTATAAAAAATAATAATTTGACTTAGTCACTGACCTGTTTATAACACAGTAAACCTATAACTTTGATCTCCCTTCATTCGCGACATTGTTTTGAATGTCTTCATTTTATATTAAAGCTCATCCGTGCAAATTGCCTTAATTATATGAACAAAATGTCGGTGTTATATTTCAGCTTCAAAAACACAAATAACACATGTTCAAGCCTGTTCTCTTCCACATTCGACTAATAAGCTTTTCAGCGAGCTTAAGTGAAGCATTGCATGAAAACACCCCGAAAACGAGATTTTCCTTGCGACTGTATGGGGAAAAGATGGCGACGGCAGAGCTACTGCTGTTAAAACAGTCATGAAGAAATGCAATAAATTCCTTGTTGTTTTATGAAAATTTACAACTTTGTGATAGAACTTTATGAGTGCCTGGGTCCTGGGATTGGCCGAGGATGGTCATGTGGACGAGTAACCGTGAACATGAACTTTTTATGATTTCCCAAGTGGTTATATTGCAGCATTCTTTTGGCCGCGGCACTTAATGTAGCTCCACGGTGCTCCTTAAAGCTTCTTGCTCTTTCTTTACATATAGTATATTTTGGCCAGCACTGAAAATCCATACAGTCGGAGAGCATTGTTCAAGCTGATGTTCTCAAATGGAGCAAGAACAGCCTCCTCTCCTCTGCTATGCTAATGTGGCCGCCTGTGATTGGGATAACCACTGCGATGGAGTCTTATTGAGATCTGGACACGCAGTAGGGTCTCATCTAATTTTTCATACGGGGGTCTGACTCCTGTTGACTAAAGCGGATGAAACGGATGGAAGCTTGCGGTGCCGCTGTCATTTTCACTGCTTCGCTCTAATGGCGGGACCGAGAAGAGCAACAGGACTTACCGAGCGCGAGCTACGGCTAGAGGTTTGCTCCTCTCTGTGCTGGTGCTGCCGGGTGACGAATTATCAACAAAGGTAAGTCTGTCATTGTCTCGCAACCGCTTCGTTTCTCTGAGGTAAGAGCTCGACCAAGCCTAATCATGCGCACTGATGGACGTACTCTACTAATAAGCCGCGCGTGCACAACTGCTTAGAAGTAAACACCTTATCTAAATCCAATTATTCATGTCCATCTTGGGTGGAGCGGAATATGCGTTTTGGTGCATTTCCATGGGATTCTTTTCTGGTCAGACCTATTGCAAGGTGTGCATTTACAGAGATTCAGATGTGCTGATTTCGGGCTTTGCGGTGCATATTGTATTTATGATATGGAGCGCATTCATTGCTGCGGCGAGAGGGCGAGGATTGAAGAAGATGTTGTCTTGCCAACGGGATTGTAGTCTTATATTCCCGAGTCATTTATTACGTGAAATGCTGGATTCAGTGCGACGTTAAAAGTTACATAAGGTGGGGTAAAATGCTTTAATACAGCAATAAATCACACGAAAAAAAATATCTGATAAACAAAAACTTATATAATAATACTTGAAGGCCTCTGTTGAGTCCTTAGACTTATGTAAACTATGTAGGCTATCATATGTTAAAAATACTCAAGGGTCTCCTCTTGTTCTGGATAGGAGGTCTTTCACTTCCAGATCAGATGGACAAACCTTCCAGGTTATTCTACCGGCTGCTGTGAGAGGGATGTAATGACTCCTCGCGGCTCTGCTTGACACATTTCCTCTCTATCGTTCTCATCCATTTCATCCCGTCCAGTCATTTTTTTATGTGCCTGAAGTTTCGTTGTTCTGTTCAACTGCTATTTTTTCTTAACGTTATAGCGTTTATGTATGGAGCAAGGATAATGTTGGAAATGCATATCTATCTATTTATCTATCTATCTATCTATCTATCTATCTATCTATCTATCTATCTATCTATCTATCTATCTATCTATCTATCTATCTATCTATCTATCTATCTATCTATCTATCTATCTATCTATCTATCTATCTATTTATCTATCTATCTATCTATCTATCTATCTATCTATCTATCTATCTATCTATCTATCTATCTATCTACATATGTTTTTATTTAGGAATGTATCACATCTCAGAGCGATCTCTTTGTTTCCTGTACTCACAGACTGATAGTCTTGCAGAATATCAATAGAACTACAAAATATCTGATAATTCTATATATCAAAACTTATATGTGCATTCAATGAACATGCTTCCCATTTTCCTAATTTCATTTTCCGAGGTGCATAAATCTGGCCAGCCTGTTGTTGAGAGCCGCTGACACAAATCCATGCACATGAGCCATTTCCCCGCTCTCTGGCGCCATCTAGTGTTCATTCATGCATTTCGCCAACACAGGTTGCTCAGAGGGTATGTTTATTGCACTGGGTATGTGTGTGTGTGAGAGCGTGTAAGGGGGGAGAGAGAATTTATTACAGTGCGCATTTGTTTGCTGTATTGTGTGTGTGTGTGCGCGCGCGCGCACGCCAGGGCGTGACGTGACGTTTTATGGTAGTGTGAGAATGTTTTAGGGTTCTTCTAAGCACGTTTTATGGCCGTGTGAGTGCTTGAGCGACTGTGTGCGCACAGTATCTTTTCTTCCACTTTTATCAAGTCACCAGAATTCGCTACTCACCAACAGATATGCGTGTTAGCTTTTAAATATGAATAAAACCCCTTAAATGTCGTATGCAGCAAAGCACATTGCAGTCGCAGATAACAGGAAAGACAGGGAGGGGTTCTCGGCCCGGTGGCAGTGAAACGTAAAAGAATGTAGGGGCTGTAAATTCTCCTAGCTGTTCTTGCTGCTCTTTGAAGTGTCTGCGTTTGGGGGAGATTTGTGGCACACATGCACTCACTGAAAAAAATCTGCGGCCTGAAGGGCTTATATTCCATCTCTGCTTTCTTGCTTCTTGCAATCTATCCACAAACTCAGCGTTTGACCACTCCAAGGTTATTCCATTGCACATGGAATGAAGTGCGTAGAGGCCTGTGAGCTGCGTGCGCCCTCGCCAAAACTTACATCCTTAGCCAGTTTTTAAAGTCATGCTGACCTTTTTTATTTCTTTGGCTTTCTCTCTTAGGAAGTACATACCCCAAGCAATAAGTGTTTATTTGGACGGGTAGTGGGCATATTATCCTAACCGGAAAGAGTGTGTGTGTGTGTGTGTGTGTGTGTGTGTGTGTGTGTGTGTGTGTGTGTGTGTGTGTGTGTGTGTGTGTGTGAGAGAGAGAGAGGGAAAAGTGAGAGGGAGGAGGGAACGCTTGGAAATTGTATGACTCCTGTTTAATGTCGTAAAGAGTGAACGTGTGATATGGGTTGTCTTTGTGTATGTTTCACTGCTCTACTGTTTTGCACCTAAGTAAAATCATTTCTAGTAATTCCAGTCACGAGACAGTTTCCATACTGTAAAAAAGTGCAGTCGCTCTCATTTTATTTGCATAGCTTTAAGTGGTATATGTAATTTCAGGACACGTATAATTACAGATTGTGAATTATTGTTAGCGTAAAAAAAATACATGTTCAATTAAAAATAAAATAAAATTAGTTATAATCTTTGATCAGCCTAAAATAAAACAAAAAACAAATCGTATTTCTTGATGTTGAAAACACAACAGTAGGCATCATTACCATCCACAAACTCAGAAATCCCTTGTTATGGGTGGCTGACAAAGCTTCTGAAAATCAATAAGGCTTTTATCCCTTAGGTTTATGATGTTAGTGAAATCTGATACGAACATGAAAATACATAAAGAACGGGCTGTTTCTCTTCAGGCCAATTGTGTTTGATTTAGCTACTAATATTTCTAATGTACAATACCAATTTTAAAATACATTGACATCTCCGTTTGTTCAGTATTTTATCTAAAATGTGGTTCTCGGATTTGCACATGGAGACGCGCATGTTTAAATCGAAATGTCTTGTACTTATTGCACTTTGCTTTGACTTTAGCATGTGGTAGAAGAGCATTCATAAATTAACAGCAGGCTTTAAGACAAGAATTTGGCGATCACCCCCCTCCCTGACTTTATGACAGTAAAATGCATGCGCGTTTGTTAAATGAAACGTGATTTACCAGATATATAGCTGTAAATAGTATCCGTACAAACTCTGCATATAAAGAAAACATTTGTAACTGAGCTTCAGATATTTCGAGGACACGAGCCATGAGCATAACTATAGTGAAAACAGTGCACTGAAATTAAATAAAAGCGTGTGAAGTCAGCGTCATGATATAAATGCGGCAGCGACGGTCTTACCGTAAATTTTAATTTAATTATTTATGTAAAAACATATGTTGTATACGGAGACCAGGCATTTGGAGCAAGGCCTGTAAGTCATTTAAAATGTTCTGTTGTTAGAAATCGTAACTTATAACAAATGTTTGACAGCAGTATTCAAAGGAGGGAACTACTGAGCTCTATTTATACATTTTAATACAAAGTTACGCTTTTTACATAGTTTTAAATCAATGCATTAACTTTAAAAATCACAATAAAAAGCAATGAAAATCAAACCGATAAAATAAACAGACTAGAAAATGCACATACGTGTATGATAATGTTTATTGATGTTCAGTAATGCACATTTTACATACTTACATCTGCCCCATAGCCAATACAGAACGTTATAGCAAACTTGACAAAAAGTTCATAACAGGTCACTTCATGTCCAAATGGGTGTGAAATTATTCACTTTTCCTCCTTATCACTAAATAAGTGACTTCCGCAAAAAGGTTGACTGTCTGTTAGTCCACTGCGAGTTGTCTCCCTGTCTTCTGTGGTTCTTCGAAGGCCAGGAAGAAATACCTGTAAAGAAAAAGAATAATGAAGTTAACAATAAAGCGCGAGCTTTTTAAGGAACAACGTTTCACGTCAAGTTACAATTAAAAGCCTGGCACAAACTCTAGATGTCTTAGTTAAGAATTTATAGAACGTGTAATGGTAGTTATTGCTCATTAATAATTAACAAACGTTGACCGGGCCGTTCTCCCCCTTGCTCATTTCTACAAATGGAAACACAATAGATGCTTTCCGTTCGCAGAAAACTATGCAATGCGAAAGGAAACGCAGCATCCTAGTCAAAGGAAACTGAAATGAAAGTAAAATGCACGCAACCCCCAGTGCGCCACCTTTAAAAATATCCACTTGTTGTGCCGCAAATGGTTTATTGCTCGTATAGCGACAGGATACCCGAGCACCTTAACTGTACTTTTGGCTAATGAAAAACACACACACGCTCGACCAGTGCAGCACAACATCGATAAATAGCTAAAACATTTTTGAATTATTTGCTGGAATTCTCGAACCAATAATTAATTTAAGCAAAGGAGGAAACATCTCGTGCGCAATGCTATAAAAATGTTATGATCCTGATTTTTTTAAACAAAACACACACACGCACGCGCGCGCACACACACACACACATGATAATAATAATAATAAAAAATATATGTTTACACACACACAAATATATATTTTTTTATGTTCACACATACAGTACAGATTTGTGCTGTCTTTATGTGTGAACACCTATATTTATTACTAATATTATCACTAAACCGTTCAAAATATAGGCCTACAGAAACATATCTGTTAACTACTGGATTTTGTTAAATACTTTTGCTCAGACTCATTTACTTTGCACTGTTTATATATAGGCTTTGGTTTTCTTTAGCACATCGTTTAACATTTATGAATCACTATAAAATTACAGTGATGAAAAAAGCGTTGAAGCCGCGATAGTCAATATGTCATTTTATCTATTATGACCTACTTGTGCGATAAGGCCTAGTAAATTACCTATCTGAAATGTAAAGAAGGAAAGAGGAAAAATAATCAAACGTTGTACGGAACAGTGTGTGTTTTGAAAATCGGCTACTCCGGGTCTTGTATGTTGACACTTTTCTCTCCAGTGGTATGATATAGGAGCAAAGCCGACTGTATGTGGGGGCACAAAGTGTCGATGAATTCAATTTAGCGTTTTAAAATTCCTGATTAGTATTGTGCAATCTCATTGGAAGGAACGGAAAGGAAGAAAGGATTTAAAAAAAGAGTCTAGCTCTCTTCTCCGGGGTCCCCCGGCGCGTGCAATCACAGCCCCCCTCAAGGGTGCTATTTTGCAGGCACGTCCGCTCGCTATTGGTCAGTGGCTGGTCAGATGGTATGGTTTCCCTCTGTCCCGCACTGGCACATAGCCACCCAGAACACCCCCCCTCCCCCCCATCTAAAACCCAATCTCCGATAAACTACTAATAGCTAAACCACTTGGACTATAAAACACAACAAATCATAAACCACGCAAAAGAGCCGTACCCTCCCAATGAGTTCCTATTTTGTAAACTCAACTTTCCCAGTGACTCTGCCCGGAGGACAAGAGTCGTTCTTGGGACAGATACCGTTATATTCCTCCGGATACACAGACCCTTTACGACACTATCCCGGTGCTGCTTATGGAGGTTCCAGTGTCCAAGAGAAGGCGTACCCATCCTCCTTTTACCAACAAGCGAACGGTGCCTACGGCAGGGCGACCGCCGCCGGTCCCTGCGATTATGCGACAGCAAGCTTCTACAGGGAAAAGGACCCTGCCTGCGCCCTCGCCAGCATAGAGGAGCACTCGTTCGTGCTCAGTCAGGATCACCGCAAGACAGACTGCACGGGATCGACGGGGAAAAGCATCTACCCTGAGGCCGACGAACAGAAGCCGTCAGCGCCGGTTTATCCCTGGATGCAACGGATGAACTCGTGTAACGGTGAGTTAATGTTGTCTTTTTTTACTCTTCGTTTTTTCTCGTCGCCAATAAAGACGGAGCGAGAGCGTGCTATAGGCTACGTGACTTACAGCTTCACTGTACAATGCCGGAAGCCCAATACAGTGCAAATACGCTCGTCTCCACCATTGTAAGCAAAGCCACTCCTGTAAAGTTCTGTGAAATCTCTCATATGTACTGTACTTGTTTTTTTGAGGCAGGACGTTTGGAGATAGGCTATGTTCGCCGGCAGGCTCGTATAATTTAAATCACTCGAGAAGCGTGTAATTATAAACAGAAGAGCTGCTGAATCACCGTATCTTGTTACAAAATTGTTTTGAGACATCTGTTGATGTTTGTGGCTTATTGTGACACGATGGCAAGTGCATGGTAGTAGGCTAGATATTATCAGACTATGCGATATAGTTCTTGAAACAGAGAAACTGCAAGGAATAATAGAAGCTGAATATAGTGCATTTTCTGTCACTTGAAATGTATTACTTGCCCAGTCCGTTCTCAGTAGTTTAAATGCTTAAAGTTCAGCTGCATGCACATCTACGGATATCTTTGCACACGTATACTTTTCAGTCACAAACACAACTTTGACAATTGCTCAAGCTATTACTGGACGCGTTTCATCTCTGTCCAGATATAACGTTTGATATAAAGCACAAAAATAGCCCGCTATCTTTTGTTTATATCTCTCATAAGGAGATTCACATAAACAGTTTACTGACCTCTCAATTTGTGTGCACATAGGTTTAAATGAGGACTAAACAACTGAAAATCAACATATTTAAATGTGTTAGAAAATGCAGGACAGCAAAAATATGGTGTGCTGTCGACTGTAATTTAGGTGCATAGATTTCGCACTGCCTTGAGAGTTTCTTGTCATTATGTCACCCTCGAGCTGTTTTTTTCCGGACGCATTTATCATTGTAAAAAACACGCTCTCTGTGTTAATGTTTGACTTTTCTCTTTCATCCCATGGACAGGGACCTTCGGTAACGCTGGCCGAAGGGGTCGTCAGACATACACTCGCTACCAGACGTTAGAATTGGAGAAAGAGTTCCACTTTAACAGGTATCTGACCCGAAGACGCCGCATTGAGATTGCGCACGCACTGTGCCTGACAGAACGTCAGATAAAGATTTGGTTCCAAAACCGGCGAATGAAATGGAAAAAAGAGAACAAATTGATCAACTGTTCACAAACCAGTGGCGAAGAGGACGAGGAGAAGAGGACAGAATGACATTTTAAACGATAAAATCACCCCCCACCACAACCCCACACACACACCACCAAAAGAAAACTATGGCATAGAGGGCACCAGGCACTACTCTCTAATAACACAAATGAAGACTTTTCATCTTGTTAGCATCTGTAGCATTCCTGTTAACTCAATGTAATTTCTTTTGTGCTTTTTTTCCTTTTTTACATGACGTTTAACACATGTGGTTTTGTGCGCTCTTGCTCAATTTAGATTTGCTCTTATGACTGAAATGTCCATGTTGAACGAAGCTATTTGAAATTTGTGTCATATTCGTGTTTATATTTAAGCTGTGTAAAAATACAAATAAATTCCCATTGTACGGAAAACCTTTTGCTATCTTTCATTCATTCGTAAGTTAATTTTTCAGACACATGACACGATTTATTGAGTCTGGGGGAAAACGGACTGGAGTAGCTAGATTCTAGAAAAACACACACACAGCAGTCAGAAATTGTACGTGTTTTTTGTTTGCTACATTAGCTTTCAATAAAACTAACGAAATTCCGCCTGGCATACTATATTTGATGACGGCCAGTCATATGAAATGAGGGATGGTATTTGCGGTATAACACCTGTATGTTTTCCCTATATTCTTTTTGTTTTTTTGTCAAGAAAAGTACTTTAAACTAATTTACGGTTGACCCTAAGGTAGTGTAAAGAAAAATAAAGCCTTTATCGGAACTTCAGTTTATATAGGGCAACGCAATAAACATGCATATTGCTGCGTAAATAATATGACATTTCAGTACCTGCGGGCACACTAGCCTATGTAAATATATGATCAATTATTATTGTGCTTATGATATTTTAGGACAAACAGTGGTCACGGGTTTTCCATATTTCATGAAACAGGTACAAAGCACAACTACTCTTCGTGCAGGGATTTGGTTTCGCTTTTTGTACAACTAACAGGCCGAACGTTGCCCACTTGGTTCCAAAATACTTCTTACAAAGTAAGAGGTGAAAAGGTTCAGCAGGTTTTAATAGATAACCAAAAGAGAAAGCTGACCTGTGGGCGCTGGTCACTCACCCTGAGAGACTACAGCCTGCAGGGCCAAGCGACAATAAGTGGAGGTTCCTAATGGTGTCATCAAAATTCGTCCCCAAATCAGACACATCATTTAAATAATAGAAAAAAATATGCTCATGCAAATATTTTCTACAAACCAGAGTATATATGCATCTATATATGAAAATGTGTTTATAGAGCAAAGTTGGAGTTCACGCTTCTGCGCATGTTGTAAATCTGTTACTCATTGTTATATTCTGCTCTTTTCCGGGAATTAAATATTGCTAAAATATAAGAGTTAATATTGTTCTGAGGTATGTCAGTGCTCCTTTTCCGGGTTTAACACGACCAAAAGTCTATGGAGGTTTAGTACAGTTTTACATAATGTGCATACATGAAGCAGCAATTGGCATTTTGTCAACAAACCGTATATCATCTTGGAACATAAATCACGATCTCGCATTCCTTATGTTGTCCATACAGTGTGCGAACAGGAACTCATCTTTGGAACACGTCTACTGAAAAGTCTGATCGCATCTTAGGCTTGAAAAAACACATCTGCGTTAAGACCAACGACAGGATTCAAAGGGATTTAGAGATTTCTTTGAATTTTGTATATTCAGTATTGCATACTATATAGGCCTTTTCATAATCTAGTTAGTGATCATCAGTGCTTCGTTTTCTTTAATTGTTGTAATATTATAGAAAACTAGAGCTGCCGTAGGGGTTCACACCATAAAACTACAACCTTATTATCCTCTTAAAATATGCGTTGTGTGTGTATATACACACATTGCCAGCACTTATGCAAATTTATGTTTTACAAATATATACTATCCAGAATGATGTATTTATGAATGAATAAATTAGGCATTTATATATTGTGTGATATACTATATTATATATATATCCGAACTGATGTTACAGTTAACCTTTTATTAATATTTGCATATGACATTATAGATCCTGGGCAATTTGTGTATCCGTAAACGATCAACATCTACTCTAAAGTTTATTAATAGCACAACCAACTACAACGAAAATCTTCCTTTTATTTTCATTTAAAAGCGAAACAAGTCGCGTTGAGCGCTCAAAATATTTTTCCCAACATGCAATAAATTCCATTCCCAGTAGGTGACGCTGTCTGCTCACATCCAGCAAATCCGTGCAAAGGGAGGTACACGTTGACTCGAGTCTAAACGACTCCCCGTCTCGTCATCATTTGTAACCATAGAGCATGAATTACCTCTTGAAGTCATCAGTGAGAATTTACGACTGGTCAACAAAAGCACGTGATTCTCAAACGCACCCCCACCCCCATATTTGGCCGCATACATAGCAAAAACGAAGTACAGTGCATTGCTATAATTCATTAATACATCATAAATCGTGAAGCACAGCGTTATAACGACCAAGATCTACAAATCAAGCCCTCTAAAACAACCTAAATGAGCTCTTACTTTGTAAACTCGTTCTCAGGGCGCTACCCAAATGGCCCTGACTATCAGTTACTAAATTATGGAACTAGCAGCAGCGCTATGAACGCCTCGTACAGGGACTCCGGCACCATGCATTCAGGCTCTTACGGCTACAACTACAATGGAATGGACCTAAGCGTCAATCGTTCAACCAGCACTGGCCACTTTGGGGCGGTTGGGGACAACTCCCGGGTCTTCCAGTCTCCAGCCCCGGAGACGCGATTCCGGCAGCCGTCAAGCTGCTCGCTCGCGTCTCCGGAGCCGCTGCCTTGTTCCAACAGCGAAAGCCTTGGACCCAAAGGCTCTTCGCCCCCTTCCGACCAAAGCACCACCACTGCGGGTAATAATCTCCCCAACAACACACATTTCACAGAAATCGACGAAGGCAGCGTTTCTTCCGAGACCGAGGAGGCGTCTCACAGAGCGAACAACTCTGCACCTCGGACACAACAGAAGCAAGAGAGCACGGCAAGCTCCACCACCTCGGCGACGTCCGATGGCCAAGCTCCCCAAATATTCCCTTGGATGAGGAAACTACATATTAGCCATGGTACACACGTATTCTGTTTACGTCTCTTTGTTTGTTAGAAAATGCGTATTGTGTTGAATGCAGTGTTGCGTCAGAAACAGTATTTATTTTAGATTTTCGCGAAAGTGCCATAAATCTATCAAGTGTGGAGCCTCGCAAACTGTAGAGGAGAGAATGGGAGCGGGGTGGAAGAGAGGGCAGCGAGGCAGGAAGGTTTACAAGTTGTTGTTTCTGTGAAAAGTTCAGCTTTATGGTGTGTGGGAATGTGATTAGTTTAGTGCTGGAGGACCGCTAATAAAACGGAAAGAAATAATACGGGAGAAAATGCGATGATAGTGGGATGGAGAAACAAGCAGCAAGGGGGGGGGAAAGTGATTATATAATACGCATATTTGAGGCTGTATTAGAGCTATTAAAAAAAGAAGGTTTTAAGCAGTAAAACGAAACAAAAACAAACGCCATGAGCCAAAAGTGAGGCGCTGTGCACTGTACCATTTGGTGATTTCCCTGTACGCATTCAGTTGTAAATCGTGTCACTCATGTGTGTCTATAGCAAACAAAAGTTGTTGGAAACTGTTGTTGAAATGGTTACTTTTCGCTAATCTTTATTCCCCCTTTGCGTTTTGTCCACATTATTCAGATATGACTGGACCAGACGGCAAAAGGGCCCGAACTGCATATACCCGCTATCAGACGCTTGAGCTGGAAAAAGAGTTTCATTTCAATAGATACCTCACCCGAAGGAGGAGGATAGAGATAGCCCATGCTCTCTGCCTCTCAGAGCGTCAGATTAAGATATGGTTCCAAAACCGACGGATGAAATGGAAAAAGGACAATAAACTGAAGAGCATGAGTCTGGCTACCGCAGGCAGCGCTTTCCAGCCATAGTTGTATCCCAAGTCCTACTACGTGGTGTGCAAATGAAAATTACGAGGAAAACGAGAAAAAAAAATAGGTCTCAAAACATTACTTACAAAGTACTGTACATCGCGGCACCTTTTGGCATGTTATGGATGTTTTAGGCATTTTAAAATTCTACTGTGGTACTGCTATAATGAAGCGAAAATTAGTGTTCATATGTTGTTCTTTTTAATACTATGGTGACTATAATTTTGGCAAGTAAATAAAACTGAAGGGGAAAGAAGCTATCAATATACCGTCTGTTGTTCTTGTTATGAATATTGTTTATGTGTAAAGTGCTATGTTAATGCTTTCATGAGAGTTAGCATGTGAGCTCTTAAATGTTATAACTTATTTACCTATACGTGTATACCTTTTGAGTTTACAGTTTAGAAACGAACCTGCCCTTGTATGAAGTGAAGCTCTAGTTTAGTGGTGACTGCAGTAAATTTAGCAGAAGCCTCTGTATGTTTCATGGTCCTCTGTTTAATCATTGCCTAAATAATCACATTGGATTTGTCATGTGTTCAAACTCTTCTATTATTTTTGAGAGAGAAAAAAAGGAAATATGTAAATAGTCCTCACTAGATTCTTGTACCCGTTCATACGTGTGTATAGTTGTATTCCAAATATGTAATTGTATATTACTGGATCATGTTTATGTTCCAAAAAGGATGTACATATTGAACATTTTTATTGTGATCAGTTGGCTATTTGTAGAAGGCAGAATGAACGACAAACGTGTTGGAAACGAAAAAAAAGAAAAAAAGAAGCAATGTCATGTTGAACTGCCTGTTAGCATTTTGCCAAAAAGCTTTTTGTATTTGTTTGTAGTTTAACTTGGAGTAAAAAATAAAGTTCCTCATATTCAAATCTAACACATGTCTTGAAAGTTCTTCAATTTACGCACAACCAAAACTAATTCTTGTCAGTGATTGACAGGTATGGATTACACACTCGTAATATTCCCTGAAACTCAAATATCATTTCGGTCCTTTAAATTACCGACACGCCACACCGCAGATCCGTTAACTGTATATTGACAGTTCACACACAACTTGGACACTAATAGCAAAACGCTAAACCGCACTTACTATTAAGCGAAAACAGACATTAGGAGAATTGTTCACCAAAAGCGTAACCTGTACAGAAGACGTTGCTACATTTAAACACACATTTCCCCCAATGTTTCTATAAATTTACAAACGCTCTCCTGTGTGTGCCCTGCATTTCTGCGTCCTAGTAAACAAGCACTGAGCCTTTAAACTTACCATGCGTGTCAAACTCTTAAGTTTAGAGAGCCGGCTGGAGGTCCCCGCAGTGTACCCACGGCCACTTGCCTTTTGTAATTTTGCTTTTCCCTTTGCCCAAACTATACAAAAAGTAGCTATGACATTTACATGTCAAACGGATGAGCGTTTTATCTTGAAGTTAGATCGTAAAAATCGCCCAGGCCACAGACAGATACCCCTTACTGGCTCTCAAAAGTCACGTGGGGTCCATAAAGTTAGTTTTATGGTTTTGGGGAGTTGACAATGTACTATATATTTCACATTCTAGAATGCAAGTGACGGTTTAACTGCTTCGAGGGGAATCTAAAGGGTCAGTTGTGAGAGGAAGAGCGCACCAGTAGGCCACTACAGTGCCAGTGTCTAGTCGGTGCAATGCCTCTCCGGTTCTGCTCATTTGGAGGCGGAAATATGGATAGTGGACCGTGCGCATTCAAAGTAAGTTCAATTTAAGGCTGCATTGGCCGGTGATTTGATCTAAGGAGATGTGGGAAGGAAAGGAGGGGTATGTCTCAAGTATAAGTGTCAATCATTTTGCTTCTCTGACGGCAAGAAGAGGTCCTAGAAATGAGATCTGTGATATGCGTGAGGTGTCATGTATACCAGTGCATTAGTAACAGAATCAGCATAATTAGCTTTGGTTGATGTTTTTTTTTAGAGTATGTGCATTAAAGTATGTGCATTAAAGTATGTGTATTTAAAAAGTTTTGCCATTGTTTTGCCATATATTTACTGTATGTAGAGTACTGTTTTTCTCTGGAAAAGTCTTGACTTTTGGAGAAAAAAAAACAATTGTGCGTGCACTTCAGGACAATCATATTTATAAAAAGGTGAAAACCATCTCCCTGGATCTCTCTCTCTCTCTCTCTCTCTCTCACACACACACACACACACTCTCTCTCATACACACACACTCTCACACACAACAATATGACAATATGCCTCCCTAAGGTTCTACAAGTAAAGCTTTGTTCCTTCCCCGCCCCTGTATTTTTCAAGGAGGAAGCGAGTAAGGAACACAAAGTTGTTGTACAACTGGAGCAAAGTATTTGGTTAGACCATGATCGAACTATATGTTTGTCACAGACAAATAGCTATGATAATATAGAGATTTCTGCACTATAATTATAGTTTCTGAATAAATATTTTTGATTTTTCTGTCAGAGCACTTTTGTCGCCTTGGGTCAGCTCGAGTTCATCTCAAGTATACAGTTTGAGTCTGTATATCATTATATTACACTCAAGGCAGCGCAAATGACCTTTTGTTATATTTTTAAACCTTTTGTTATAAACCAAGAATATGCTGCTTGTATATTAATTGTTATGTCTTGTAAATCCTTCCAAAGGTTGCCTTGATTACAGAGCGTGTAACTTTTATAAGATTATAAAGACAACGCACAACCCAGTAACTAATATGGTTTTAAATCTTTTCCACACGTTCTCCAAAAGAGGTTACATAATATTATTTAATAATCTAAATGATTGAATGGATACTAAAACTAGCGAGATTTTTACAACTACAAATTTTCATAAACATTTTAAATCCATAGCATTTCATTAACCTGAAAAAATATATACGTAAATGCAATGTCGCATGTTGGACATACTGGCTTTTGGCTATTTGCCAGATCTAAACTTTTATTAGAAAACACATCGTAAATTATAGAAGAAGCAAATACGTTTGCTTATTTTGCTTATCAAATACTTTTATTTTGCTTCTTTGCTTCTTTCCGGCTCCTCTGCATTAAACATCAACATTACCTCCAAAATAATAAATGTTAAGCTTTCAGGGTGTTTTACAACCTACTTTCAATGAGTGTTACAGATTTTATAGCCCTCCATTTGGCATTTCCGTGTGTGTGTGTGTGAGAAAGAGAGAAAAGGAGGGAGAGAGCGCGCAAATGTGAGGGAGTAAGAGAGAGAGAGAGAGAGAGAGAGAGAGAGTATGTCCGAGCAACGGAGTTAGGAAGTTTCAGGCAGTAAACAGGAAGGCGAAACTGTGGTCGTGAGCATGAGTCGAGGGCTACCGTTTAATTTTTCATCAGCTTCCTTTTTAATGATATGGGTGGGGAGGACTCCGGCCTGCATGCGCACATTCCTTTAAAAAGTCACTTACAAAGACAAGCGTCTGTACAACCACAATCGAGGTCAACCACAATCATAAAGTCCATACTTCTAGCATACAATGCAAATATATAAGACAATGCAAAAAGAGGAATAGCAATATCCCTTGAGTGTTTATATGTGCTGTGAATCACTAAGGCGAATGGGCGTTAATTCTAGGTGTGTTTGTGCGTCAGAGAAATATTTGCAGGGTGTGTGTGTGAGTGTGTGTGTGTGTGTTATACATTTTGACACAAACTCTTGGGATCAAAGAGGCAGTCTATGAATGTTGCTTTAAAGGCTGGTCCAAAGACATGCAGGGCTATTTGGTATTACAATATTTTTTGATGCAAGGAGGTTCAGAGAAATTATTTAACAGGACATTTCACTAAATGAAGTTTCCAGCATTCTCTATCCATTGAGCATCTGATACTAAAAATCAATTTCTATGATTTCTATAAGCCCTCTACGACGCAGACGCAGCAATTTCGAGCGTTTAAATAGCAATTTTAAGACGAATGCGTTCTGCATATTGATAGGAGCAATCTGCGAGCATATCTCATCCATAATGCATAGGGACGGGATCATCCAGGGGTCAGCAGACGGGCGCTGCTGCGAAGGCGCAAGCGCGAAACAATACGAGTGCAGAAAACCAAATTATGCCATGCTGATCCTAAAAAAAGATGTTCTTGAGTTTAGTTTTCTTTTAATTTTAATATCTCTGATGAGTAAGCCAATATCACATACAAAACATTTAAACAACAAATAAATGTTATGACAAATAACGTGTCATTGGGCTTTATGGCACTTTGAACAGGACTGGCACATGATACAAGCACGATTTGAACCCGCGTCCCCCCACGCCATGTATGGGCTAACCACTAAACCACGGCTTGATTATATCGGATTATTCATATGTCCCGGTTTAAGAAGTATTAAAAATTGCCTGAATTAGAGAATACAAAAACCCTGATCAAACAATACAAATTCAGCAAAAAATTTTGACAGTTTAATAATAAGTGTACGGATAAATATAAAAAGCCCTAATTTACGCGAACAAATCACAGACGTAGATTGAGAGATAAGACTAAATACAAAATAACTTATTTTGTTCAAATGCTCCGACATGTAAGTTTATTTATAAATTGGTTGATCGTTATGTAATTTTATTTCTTTTATTATATTTTTATGAGTTAAACAGCCTATTTTGTTTAATATCGCCTACACGCGTTAAAAATTTATATGTTAATCTTAATATAAACATCGAATGGTAGGAATTTAAACATTTAATCACAACTAAATAAAAACGTTCTCAAATTTAAACACAACTTAAGGCTAAATGCGGCAAACAAGCCAAATGATTTATTTATATTATTATTTATTTTATTCAAATTACATAGCGAATGCGTCTATTTACACGAGTTATTCTGTAAACTGTTTCTTTTTCATCAATAAAATGTTCTCCTCCCGACGTTAGTCTAGATTTTTCTCAGATGTAGCTCTCGTTTTTCGCCAGCAGAGCCCGCTTCAGACCAAGATCCCGATGGATGAGGATGCTGCTGTCTCCTTTTGCCCTCTTCTAACAACTAAAGGGTTTGGACACATTAATACGCGATTTT
Organism: Rhodeus uyekii; assembly: GCA_037043235.1. Taxonomy (NCBI): domain Eukaryota; kingdom Metazoa; phylum Chordata; class Actinopteri; order Cypriniformes; family Acheilognathidae; genus Rhodeus; species Rhodeus uyekii. The sequence continues at coordinate 4,817,623 of JAWRVZ010000029.1, read as the reverse complement.
AATGATCAGCATTGAGTACTATGGTAAAACCCACCTTCTCGGTTTCGTAGCTTTTATCGGAATAGCGCAGTGCTAATCGGATTGAGCATTTTGTCTGTGGAAGCATCAATGCTTTTGACGTAAACCAGAAAGCATAACGCTATGGCTCAGGCACAAGAGAGGCTCGTTCTCCCTTCTCTCTCTGTCTATGTTTAATCCAGAGGAGCTAGCGAAGGTGAACGTAGTCTCGTTAGAAATGGCGCGAGATTTGGCGGGGTCAAAAAGTTCAGGGGTCAAAAGTTTACGTAGTGCGTGACTCGGTCGTTGGCTGTCGACTCTCTACGCTTGACCAATCGCTGGATGTCAACGGCAAAGTGGGAGAAGGAGAAAGAGGGGGAGCGAGGGGCTTCAGACTGTCTCTTTTGAAAAGATTAGAAAAATGATAGAATGAGCAGAACGGAGGAGACCGACTTTGCAACAAAGCGTGTTCCCGCGAAAGGGTGTGTTGGAGGGAAAAAAATAAAAAGACAATCGAATCTTGAGGTCGACGAAAAGGCCTGATTTTGCCAGTCTTCACATAATTGATCTTTTCTGTGATACATTTTATTGCATTGACTGTGTTCATGCATTTTGTAACGAGATTCTTTAACCAAGCGTTTGATTTCTTTATGAAATTTAGAAACACGATATTAAAATGACAACCAGATAGTACCTTTTAAAAATTTAATTGTTGTTGATATTTTTGACGTTGTTTTCCATTAAAAAAACATTTAAATTAAATACAATTTAAATGTAAATGTAAATACTTTTTTAAAATATATTTTTAAAATGTTGTAAGTTCAGAGCAATTTATGTGATTTGTGTAAAACTTCATTTTCTTTCCTTCGTATTTTATCTCTTTCTCTCTCTTATTCTGACTAGCGTCACCATCTTCACTCACAGCAAAATAATAAATATAAACGTATATCTATTACTTAAAAAAAGAGAAATTGACTGTCTGAGCCTTTTATTTTGTGTGTGCTGGATGCGTGTTCGATGCTAAGCAAATACAATAATTTCTATAGGGCCTATTGTATTTCACATTGTAGTTTGTTGATTACATTCATCACGGGCGAAACGGAAGACCACCTGCGGTATTTTGTTGACATGTTTAAATTGTGGACACGTTGATGTTCCTATCCCACCACAACTCGAACAAACAAAGGAAATTTGCTTAAGAAGAACATTTCCCTTTCTCAAGGAACTCAAATTTTGTGTCATCATATTATATCCCAACAATCATCATGAATAATACATCATATTACATATAACATTAACGAAATAAGTAATATTCACGATAACAGTAGCAATAAAACCATTTAAAACGTTATATCTTTAATTAGACATTGGGAGTATATCAGGTTTGTTTTTCATGCGTATGTGATAAATTAAATATTGATTTTAAAGGCATGTTTGGAGTATGCTAGTGTTAAAAAAGCGCCGAGAAATTGAGCAACTGATAATTTTCTCATGAATATTAATTTATTGGCACGCATATTTAGACTAATGGAGGCGAGTCAGGATGATGTGATGCTGAACGACTTGATATTCTGAGAAACAACGTACGTAAGTGGTGAATAATTATATTAGAAATCTCGTCCCATTTTGAGTTCAGCTGGAGTTCACCGAATTAATTTCCATTCCTTCCTAACATGTGCCGTTGCTGGGCAGTGTTGTGCCCGCCGTTATATATAATGTGTGTTCACGCGGCGTTTCTAGAAAGAAAAGAAACATATATTTGTATAGTTCTTTTTTCCCAATTAATAAATGTTATCAACCCTTCACAATTTTAATTTTGCTTGTCAATATTCTCTCTCTCTCTCTCTCTCTCTCTCTCTCTCGCTCTCTCTCTCTCTCTCTCTCTCTCTCTCTCTATATATATATATATATATATATATATATATCTGTATAAAATGCTATTAATACACACTATTAATACATATATATGGTAATAGTGCGTATTAATAGCATTTTATACACACACACACACACACATATATATATATATATATATATATATATATATATATATATATATATATATATATATATATATATATATGTGTGTGTGTGTGTGTGTGTGTGTGTGTATGTGTGTATGTGTGTGTGTGTGTGTGTGTGTGTGTGCATTTTAATATCGTAACTTACATTATTTTATATAACGTTATAATTGCATACAATTGTATAATTTATCCTTAAAAATGTGGATCGTGCGTTTTTTGGTCGTTGCCTCCGAGTAGATGCCCTAACACACAATAAAATAAAATATAAATATAACAAAAAATAAAATAAGAAACAAACATAACGAACTTGTAGCGTTTGGTAAATTGCATAAGTGCGCAGTTTCATTTTATAGTTTGTAATTTCAGACTCACGTTGAACATCTCTTTGTGAACACAACTATAGGAAAACAAAGAATCGCTCTGGTTGAACTGATTTGTGGGTTATAAAGCCTTTTTGAATGACCCCCTTTCTCCAGCCATTTTTCTTCAAAGTAATGACCTGGGCACAATTCAATATGAGCGAGCAAACTATGCATGCATTACTATAGAACTTTAGAGTGGGAGAGACCCGGAGAAGGGGTGAATCGGAGGTCAGCGCGTCTAACAAATATTAAAATGTACTGGGACTCGTGACACGCCTCGCTGTTTAACAAAGACTGCCAAAGTGCGAGATTAATATGAAAACTTGAGAGTCCACAACAAAATGCCTTATATCGCCCAATGGTATTGTAGAGCTCACAGCGGCTTGAGGCTAACGTGCATTTTATTTTTAGTTGTTTTAGGACAGAGGTGGCTCTGCTTTCTGTGGGGAAAGCCCCTTCTTGTTGCCGGCTAGATAAAGCGTTAAAACGGACAATACTGCGCGGTGACTCCTGCTGTCGAAATTGTTTTGTTTTTTCTTATTATTTTTGCTTTTCTGAGCTCTCGGGTCGGTTGAGGATTTTCTTGGATGCTCTGCCTGTCTGTTACCGTCGCGTGATGTTAAAGATGAGCTCGAGGGGACCCACGGAAATGAGAGGGAGTTGTGCACACAAAGGTATCACGGCGAGGTCACGGGCTAAACCTGTGGCTTTGGAGAAAGGAGTGAGGGGGGTTTAGACGGAGGGACTCGCAGGGACGGTTGAAACGGGAAGAAAGGGTCTGGAGCGGCGACAAATCCCCCGCGTAACGCAAAGGAGAGGAGATACGGGCGAGAGGCTGCAGAAACGCGAGGTGCGACGCTCAGAGTCAAAAAAGTAAGTAAAGAAAAAGGCGCTTCATTTGCATATCGCCGTGCTCTCTTCTGCAGGTGTTTGCTTGGGCGGACCACGTGCTCGCGCACACTGTGGCGAGAGTACGGGTCCCCCCTCCTATCATAACGGAGTTATGACTTTGAATTCGAGCCCCACGGAGTTGCACTGTTGCGTGTGTGGGTTTTATATGGTGAATATTTACCTTGGCTATAGTCTCCGAGCCGCGGCTTTGAATGCCTGTCGGTGTACACATTAACCCCATAATGAGGCAGATGGCTCGAGGTCCCTGTGGCTTTTAGAAGGAGATGGCTCACGGGGGTGAAGGCGAGGTCGGGGACTTCAGGGGGTGAAAGGGCTAGAGTGGACACCAAGGCTGAACTTTCTCCTTTGCGCTTACAATAGATTTTCATTGCTAAAATGCTCAATAAGTTGTATAGTTTGCATGCGAAGTAAAAGCTGGGTCGTTTAAGCGTTACAACTGGACGTGGATGCTAATGTGCTTCAGTGCAAGACGTTTGGCACGATTAGAAGCAAGCAGCAAACTAATTAAACTGAGAGAGAAGAAAAGAGTCAGGCAAGTTGAGAAAAGAGCTGAAAATGACAGAGGCCCATTTGAAAAATTGATAGAGATTTGACTGCCAAACGCTAGGGGTGCTACAGATTTCTTTGATATGATACAAGTTTTTTAATGCACATTCTGACTGCTCAGTGAATGGGAAATGATTTTCCTTCGTTCTAGAATATTTCGATACTATTCGATATTGTTTTGATAGTATTACTGAGACATTTATTTTGTGGATTCTCTGGAAGCAAGTTAATAATTATTTAATAGGCCTACTGTGTTTTTGCCTTTGCCGCTTAAACCGCAGCAGGACAAAGACTCATAAAAACCCTCTAGATTTAAGATTTGCACATTACGATTATACATGCACACATTTGCTGGATTTCAACTGCACCTATCATTTAGAAAAAAAAAACGAAAAGGACCAATAAATATGAAAATATTTATTCAAATGAGCTTTTTGGTATTGTTTTAGTGCTTGGGAATAAATGCAAAAATTATTACGATTAATTGAGCTTCGGTTCTTTTTAATGTGATATATTTTGGCATGTAGAGCAAGTGCAATTTCGTTGGCCACAATAATTATTTTATAATATAGTATATTTTTCTGTTCGCTAAGCTGTAAAATGTGGACAACGAAACGTTTTATTGACGTGACATACTCTTGCTGCTCTAATAAATCAGGCAATGTCGATGATTTTAAATCAGAAATCTTGTATCGAAATATTCATCCGTTTTCGGTTTATTTCTTTTTTTCGCTTTCACACTATCTTCCGTTCTACTGGTAGAATTAAATACGGAAATCTTACCTTTTCTGCACAGCTAAAAAAACATCCTGGAATTATCGGTGCATCCCCAAAACAAGTAGAAACTCCATAGAATGAATTAGAGGTTCTTTATTTCAGAGCGTTTTGCTTGAAATGATTACTCGAGTGTTTGGGGAGAGAAACGCTTGTTTAAGGAGTCATAAAATGTTTGCATGGTGTCAGGGGTTAAAGAACTATTGGTATTGTCCTGTGCATATTTTATTGTTTTATACCCTCTCACCTCGCTATTTATTCGCCGTTTGACTGGTGTTTGCCGGCAGCAAACAGAGCCATAAAACCCACATGTTTTATTCCAGTGACTGCTCGAGTTTTTATTTTATTTTATATCCTTTATTGAGATCTGTCGCATACACTTTCTGGCCTGTGTGTTAAGCTTCTATGGACCTGTTTTAAAAATCAAGACTGTTGTGAAAATATGTTATATAGCTGTATCTTTTATTAATTTTTAACATTATTTTAATTTTGTTTTTCTTTCAGATTTTATTGAACGTTTTGACAGAAAATTAACGCATTAGTCGACAAAGTTGGGCGCTCCCACTGTTCAGTAAATAGTCTAACGAAGAAACAAAGACTGAGTTCGATGGTAGGAAAATGTTGTTTCTGGGCCAGAGGTCTGGGAAAAAAGTACGTTTTCCTCTCTTAAGCTATCTAGGGGAGAAATGCACACACACACACACACATTCAGTGTTTACCACAAACCATTAGCAAAGTTTATAAAAGAAGCACCGATCCATTAAGTGGCGAGACAGATTGCTGATATCCTTGGAGGCAGACTGTTCCAGGTGCAACAACTTGACACTGGGAAGGCGCTGTCAAGGTGAGCAGGCTCTCAATACCTGTCAAGAAGATACCTGTCATCTATATATACCCTGTAGATCCGGATTTGTGTAAACAGACGCACAGTCACAAATTCGTATCTAGGGGAGTATGTAGTTGATGTATAGGCTACATTCAACTTCATCGGGCAAAGAAGATGGCATTTTTAACTTTTGGTTTGTCGCTGTTATCAATAACGACTGTTCGGTATAGTGAAACATCGCAGCAGGAACGAAAGCTACTACATTTGTCTGTAAATTGTACTGTAGATTTGAAGAGCGTTTATGATGTCTCACATTTTCCGTGAGACTTTTAAATCGTTTGAAATGAGCAATACGGTTTGCACTGATTTGTTTAAACATCACTGTCAGTAAACAAGGATAACTATTTGCTACTGGTGTTAATAGCGAATCGAGCACACAATTACTATTCATTGCGTGTAGATTTGGCGTACAGGATAAACGCGCTGTTTGGAGGGGAATGACTGCAGACCACGTTTAAATGCAGAAGGTCTCCTTTGTGATTTAGGAGGCTTTGCAACCTGAATTAGTTGATGAATTTTCTATCGATCTTAAACAAGCCCAGATTCATCTCTGACACGCTGCTCACGCCACGACCATTCTCTCACCGTTATTAGCGAGTGCATTTAAGACCTTGGCCAAGGCGATTTCCTTGCATCACTTTCCCCTGGTACCGCGTTTCACGAGCACTGCCAAAATTGAGCAGTATTTCAGTGCGCCAAATCTGAGCAGTTCTTTATAGAGGTGTAGTCATGTTCTCAATGTGCAGATGAACTGAGGTGGGGGGGACTGGGGGCGTGACTTTCTGTGGGGCTGCTTGAATCCAGCATGCTTTTCGCTGTGTCTTCTCTCGCTTGTTATTGTTTTGATTCACTCACTATCTCATCAAGCGCACGGCAACGTATGAGAAAGTATGGAATTTTGGACTATCCCGAAATGTGAGTTGATGAGCGCGATCCAAACTGACTAATCCCATTTCCTTATCCGGGAATCGGGAAGATCCACGCCATTGGCTGACGATGTCACATGGACCCTTAACTTTGTTCACTTGACAGAAAGTAGGAGGGTTCTACGAAACAGGAAAACGAGTAAAGGGATACATATAAATTTTAGTATATTTTGTGTGCAATTCAAAGAAATTAATGGCCATGAGTTCCTATTTGATCAACTCCAACTATGTGGACCCCAAGTTTCCACCCTGCGAGGAATATTCCCAGAGCGACTACCTACCCAGTCACTCTCCGGACTACTACAGCGCCCAGAGGCAAGACCCCTCGTTTCAGCATGAGCCGATCTACCACCAGCGGTCGGGCTGCGCCGACCCACCCTACACATCGTGCCAGGGTCCGGGGCAGCCTGCCGCGGTCATCTCTCCACGAGGTCACGTTCTTCCCACAACCGCACTCTCAACCCCTCTCCCTGAACCAAGCCATCACTGCGACTCGGTAACTCCAAGCCCGCCGCCTGCCTGCGGTCAGACTCCTACTAGCCAAAACACTTCAACGGTCACTTCAAGAAAAGATCCCGTGGTATACCCCTGGATGAAAAAAGTACACGTAAACATCGGTAAGTGCAGCTAAACTTCTCTTACGAGTGCGCTTCCTTGCGCAGACAGCTCAGCCACTTTAGAAAGCCTAATGTCCGGCGTTAAATCTATTGCTCCCCTTATGAAGTTGCCCTTGGTCGAGATTTACGATCGTCTGTTTGCAGGGCAATATAATTACACCCTCCATAAATTTTTATTGCACTCCTTCTTTAAGCTCTTTCGGCGTCTATGCAACTTTCTCGTTCTAATTTCTTCCCGAGAAGAGTTTTATGAGTCCTCGTGTAATCCATAAGTTAAGTTTTATGTTTTAGTAATTTGATTTTAAGTGACTGGACGGATTAATGTGTACTTCACGTTGCCACTTCACAATTGTTAGTAAAAAAAATACTTATGGGATCTAAAAAATTCAGTTATGAGGGTGATAATAAAACATCGATGGTAATACAAACAGTCGGACGCTTTTATGAACTATTATTCCGCGATAATTAGTGCATGTACTCATGGTGTGCGCTGAAAAGAGGGCAAACGCAAAATCATTAGTCGCTCATAGCCAACTAGATTATCCTGTTCCCTTGTAATGTTATTGCTGGATATGTATTTCTTTAAGGATTTCTTATGCAAAAATGCAATATCCCTTTTGTTGTATCTTGTGTTGACTTATTTTGATCCACGATCCACTCACTTATCCTGAATACAATACAATGATTTTTTGTTGTTTTTGTTTACCGTTTTGCATAATATAATCTTTTTACAATCACATAGTACACTTGCAAATACGAGCGGTTTTTTCAAGTTATAAAAAAAATATTACACTATAATTGCATAGTGTGTGTGTGTGTGCATGTGATCGTTCATGAACAGGAGTGTGCATACGTACATGTGAGTGTGTGTGGGGCTGTGTGTGCGCGAGTGTTAAATTTTTTTGTAACGTGTCGCTCTCTGTATCCCAACAGTGAGCCCGAACTATTCAGGGGGTGAACCAAAGCGCTCACGCACAGCGTACACGCGGCAGCAAGTCCTGGAATTGGAGAAAGAGTTCCATTACAACCGCTATCTGACCCGCAGACGGAGGGTGGAGATTGCCCATACACTATGCCTATCCGAACGACAGATTAAGATTTGGTTTCAGAACCGGCGCATGAAGTGGAAGAAGGACCATAAGCTTCCCAACACCAAAATACGCAGCAACTCTTCCAACACTAATCCAAGTGGCGGCCCGACATTGGGCAGCAATCAGAACAGAGCTAGCGGACCTCCGCCAAGTCTATAGCCCTCCACTGTTGCCCAAAACACGTACAATTATAAAATCTAATTTTATGGAGGGTAGAACGTGGATTTTACCCGCGTTATGTCTCCTTACTCTCCCCTGCACTCTAATTACAGGGATAAAATACGAGGAGGATGTGGGGGGGAAGGAGCAAAGAACATGTTCATCTTTTAAACACTTAAAATGGGTGAAGAGACTGAAGACTCGAACTCAAAAGCTACTATAGATGGGCTGCCTTCCCAGTCTGGTTCCCATTTTTATCCCGCACGCCTTTCCTGCTCACTCGCCCCTTCCATAAGCACAGAAGGCGGCAGATAGTTTTCAGATTGGGTGAAGATGGATCCGTGTTTCATCTTTAATCACGCCAAACTCGGCCCCATTTGTCATGTTTACTCTGTGGTACAAAGGATGAACCGTAGGCCTGCCCATTACCTCGACGTCTAGCGTTGTGCTTAATAAATGAGTCGCTCTGTTTTGTCAAGAAGCCTTTTCTAACTCCCTTTATTCCCCTGGCTTAAAAATAACTAGCCGAGTGTTTTTCAACTGATATGAAGTTTTGTATTTTGTAGCAATTAGGTTATTTTGCATTCGCTATTTGCATTTCCAATGCAATGCCAATGGGACTGAAAGGATTCTTGTGCGTGTGGTCCATTTGTCGCTCATTACAATACACAGGGACTTGTTTCACTCGCCTGTTTAGCGCATTTCAGTTTAAGAACAGCAAATTACTAATTAGTTGTTAGTGGTATTAAATATAATATAAAGGTTCAATGAAGCTGGATGGCTAGATATGTATAACCAAAACCGGTACAACGCAAAGCAATTGAATGAGAGCACTGCTAAGTACTATTTAAATTACCTCAATTGTATTTTGTATTTTTTGTCTAGTTTTATGAAGTGATCAGATTAAGTTCTTTTGACTTAATGGCAAATATCTGCAATAGCTAATCTCAGCATTTGTTTGTAAGTTGAAATAAAATTTAAGTTAAGTGTGGCCAGGGTTGTATAGAGAAAAGGTGCGTATATTGCATGAGTAAATACACTATATTTTCGTTTATTCTTTTTTTATGTCAATACCACCCTCGTTTTGTTTTATGGTACATAGACATGCGCACATACCACACTTTCTTTTTCTTTCTTTCTTTCTTTCTTTCTTTCTTTCTTTCTTTCTTTCTTTCTTTCTTTCTTTCTTTCTTTCTTTCTTTCTTTCTTTCTTTCTTTCTTTCTTTCTCTTGTTTTTATTTTTCATTATATTATATATTTTTTTACATTCCAAAGATCAGTTTCCTTGCTGATGAATTGTAAATTTCCCCTCTTTCATGTTTGTATTTTTGTCTTCTTTCTGCTTGTACCTTTCACTGTTTACCTTTGTTACATGTAAATAGCTCTAGAAATTTAATAAATGGCGGAAAATTATAATCTTTCTTCATGTGTCATGTCTTCTTGTGTATTTGAAAGCCACATAAGCTTATTTCAAATGCATATTTCTTACATAGGTGGATACCACCGTCCATTGTGTTTTACTAAAACACAGTTTAATTGTGTTTGGCTTGCCACTGTGCATTTTCGTTAGCCTTGTAGCTCTCGCCTGTCTTGAAGATCTCTGCATATCTCCCTGGTGATTTATATCGCTGCAGTGCGAGTAATCCTGGTACATTACGCCTTGTAATCTTATTCTAAATCACAAAACCCTTCCTTTCTGTCTCGCCTCTCCTTAATTTAACGGTGCACAAACCCTCTGCTCAACGACGCCGTGAATGCGCCTAAAAATATGGATCCATGCTAGAAAAAAAGCAGAAGTTAAATAGTTTCTCGGCTCGTAGGCTTTTAATGCTTTAATGAGTGTAATTCTTGCACAACAGTTTCGCGACTGTTTGCCAGCGCAAGCTGTGTGTTTTTTATATTACAAAGGAGCGGGTGCCATAGCTCAAACCCTGACAACCAAATAGATAATCAAGAAGACAAATGGCTTCTTTTGGAAGGCGCAGCCCTTGTATTAATTTTCATTTTCTTTTCTCAGAGCAGGTATTGAAAATATAGAGCCGAAGAAAATAACATTCCGTTTGCTGGCGTTGAACTTTACACAAAAGTATGGCCTTAAATTGGTCTGCTAGCATTCCGTGGCACCGTGAAGATTTTCTATTACTTGCTTGTTGATATCAGAGAGGCCTTTTCGCCACACAGCCCGCTAAAGCCATTTGTCTGTTTTCTCCCTTTTATTTATGAAATGCTGTCTGGACACAACGTCAAACACTTCAAAAAGTAAAAATGTGAAGCAGTAAAACCATATCAGGTCCACTCTCTAGATAAAATTGCAAAATGTGCCGTTTTCAGCAATTTATCGAGCGCTAATAGAGTGGCATAAATATTTAGCACGGCTAAATAAACCTTACACACCCTAAGCATTTTGTGATTTAGACCTAAATCTTACTTCCAAAGTGAGATGTGTTTTTAAACGTGTCTCTCTTCAAAGGGTACTCTAGAATTGAAATGGATGCGTTCTGTATAGACCTTGGAATTCTATTGTTGTCACACATATTTTATTTTATTTTTTTAGAGGAAAAAAAAAGCTTTCTGCCACACTGGTTTGAATAGGAGTGAACAGATTTCTTTTGAGGGCCTCAAAAGTTCACCGCTATTATTTGCAGACAGAAGCCTAAAGAAAAATGTGAGAATTATACAGAAAAATCATTAATCACCGCTTCTCTTTAAACAAGTCTTCTCTCCTATTGTCATTCGGCAGCACAACTGCTCGGACCTTCTGCTAGGAGGGGAGTGAAATCTTGAAGGGCACTTGAAGACATCCCCCCTCCCTTCTCTACCATCTTCTATTCACCAAGTCATGCCACAAGAAAACTTTTTTGGCGAGGGATGTCCCATAAAGAATCCCTTGAAAATGTTAGCGCGAGTGAGAATCTTCGCAGGACGAGAGATGGCAACGTTCAAGGTACAGTACTTATGCTTTTTTTTTTACTTTTATTGCTTTATGGCCTTCTCACAGTTGGGTAGCAGAGGCACATTTGTCGTGTTGTGCCATGGATGGATTTTATGGCTGCTTTGACAGAAAGGCTAGCGTTTGGGAACCGGCTGTTGTGTGTTTGAGATAACTTCTAGGTGTGTAACTAAAGTGCTAGCATGTTTTCCTTTTCGCTTTTGAGCAACACATCTGTATAAATGTTAGCTGGTGTGTTTGTGGGTGTTGATCGAGAAAAAAAAGTCGAATGTGCACGTCAGCGTCTGTTTGTCCGTTCCTGTGCGCGTTCACGCGCATGTCGTCCACCAACACTGTGAATATGCATGAGTTGCATTGTACCACTTAAACGTGTGAGCAATATCTGGATATGCAATATGTAAGACATCTCCCATCTGCTAATATGACATGTCGGCTGTTGTTAATGGCACTTTATTTCTTTTGCATACCATTTTTGTGTTTGTGTGCGCGTACACGTGTATCCCCACCTTAATACGCCTTTTTATTCCATCAGAGAGCTTGGGTGGCCACAGGTGCAAAGCGGCGGGTCTCGAGAATAAATTATTCGATGCTCTGTTGGTCAGGAATGAAATGCACCAAAGAGAATGTCTCGAGAGCAACTATTTGCCTAAAATAAACGACTTGTAGCAAATTGCTTCAATTGCATGTTGTGTGCTTAGATGAGCACGAATGCTCTGATACGGGCTCACCGCCATTTAACCCCTGCGAATCAATCTCTCGTGCGTATTGGAGAAAAGGCCAGTGGTTCTGGTTTACGACTTTCGCCTCCCTCTGCGGACCTGTGGGGCATGAAGCGAGGCAAAAAAGACAAAAATATAGAAGCCGATATTGAGGGAAGTTGAGGGATGACAGGGAAAAAAATCGATTCGTGCAGCAGGCGAGCAGAATGGCAGCAATGGGTTCAACAAGAGGACACGTTTTTCTGACCGATTAGGTCTGTTGCGAAGGCTCAGACTGACCCTTCTGAAACCCTTGACCCGGCGCGGACAGGACAGCGCTACGTGTTACATGGTCAACAAAGCCCTAGGGCGAGTTTGTCATAACAGCGCGGCCGGGGCACTGTAACCCGAGGGCACCGTGCTATCTCTTCCCTCAGACAGTCTGGTAAACTATCGGAGGCCCTTAAAACAACAGCAGTCGTGGCCTTGCAAAGACCCATCCTTAAACATCTCTCCAGTCTTTTGGCTTAAACCACTTGAGAAAGGCCCGAATAGTCACCATGCGTGTCAGGACCTGCAGAATACACACGGCGAGATTACTTTACGATTTCCTTTATATGTGTTTCAGTAGCTGTAACACTGCGAGGGAGGCCAAGAGGGCCTTCCGCTTCAGAAATATGACGGCTATTTTGTGTGACAACGCCTCGCATTGTATCATGTAAGCCCCCTCCTTCTTGCTCTCCTTGTTCTGGTCTCCACTCCCTCCTTCAAGGTTTGTTGGAAAGCTCTCTGCTTGGCCTTGTAACGCTGATGTGATGGTGTGGTGCCTGTTTTAGCTCACGCCGCTAATTGCGAAACAAATAGCCCTCGCACATTGCTGAATTATTATTGTGAAAAGCCGCGGAGCGGAGGTCAGCACCGCATAGTCACAGAGATATATGGCCCGCGCGCGCCAGCTTTGTGGGCCTGGGCTGAGAGCCTGTGTGCGTGCGCACGCCTGGCCTGTGTGTGTGTGTGTGTCTGTGTGTGTGTGTTTAAAGAGACACATATTAAGTAAGGCAAATCACCATTGTTAACACTGCCAGCAAAACGCAACCCCTCCCTTTTCTACCGCAATACTAATCTACTATTTCATCAATATTACTGTAATATTATCCAGCTCTATCTACACATGGCCTACTACAACTATTTAGTAAATATGCTTAATCTCTTGTTTTGAAAAATGCAGATTACGCGTGCATTTATTTCTTTAACTTTCCGTATCTCTCCAACTGGGCTCCTCTTCATTCGATATTAATATTTAACTAACTGAATGGTTGCTGCGATACAGATTCCATTATTTCCTGAGATAGCGAAGAGTAATGAGTTAGCTCACCAAAGAGGAATATTCAGGTGCTTTATTTGTTACTCTTGGCTTCTGAAAACATGACTTCTGGTGTAATGCACATTTAACAGCGCGCGCATATTGTTGCAGCGATTCCTACCGCATATTACAGTTAAAATAATTACGTACGGAAATATAAAAATATGTTATTGATATAATAATAACGGTACATTTAATGCACTATTTGGGTTGATTAAATTAATAAAATTTTCTCGTCTAGGTTGTAGAAAAAAACATTACAAAAACCCTGACACGTGGAAAATGCACACGGTGACCTCAACAAGCCGCTGTCCTGCAAGTTTTCCTATCAAAGAATATAATTTAAAAGGCACTACGCGTTCTGTCGCTTTTGACAGATTTACAGTCCCCAATAAAAGAGGCTCTGCTCAGTGCCGTAAATCAATCGCCGCCGCTCTGTATAAACCTAGCCTTTAGCCAAACGCACTGTTTACTTAAGCGCCTGCAAAATCTGGAATATTCATTGACTGATTTCTCTTTCTAATCTCAGCTCTCTCCCTCTCTTTCTGTAATAAAAATAAATAAAACCGGCTGTTTTATTATCATTGTTATTGGTCTTGCTGATCGTAAATAGTACTTGCAATTGTAAAGAGCTATACACGTTTGAATGATAATATAATGTGAATGTAAAACGTTAATTTGAGCATTTTAAATTATTTAGTTTCTAAATATTTTTGGTTTGTTTTGTTTTTACAGTTATTTCGTTTTAAATTTCAGATGATTTGGCCACTAATTGGAATATGGATTTGAACGATCATTGCCCTAATAATAATTAAAATAAAAACATGCCAGATCAAAACAATCGAGAATGATTTTTATTATCAGGGAATTTTTTTTCTATTGTGAGACTCACTAGCCTTCATGTATTTCACAATTGCACTAACAATACTGAAATATAGACCTAACATAATAATCCGTTTAATATAAAAAAATACATAAATCTGAAAGATGCATCGAGAATAATTTGTTGCAAAGTCTCACATTTCAAAAGAATTGCACAGAAGCACAAGGCATTTTAAATCACACAATTTCCTTTCATTCTTTCAAAGCAGTAAACGCAGAGGCACACATACTTTAATCTTGATAGACACTGGTGCTTTAATGTTACCATTGATGTCATTCACATATTGCCTAGTTCATCCCATGTATTTGTTTCTATTTACTCTGCTATCTAGAAGAAAACGCATGGATTCAATGGCACATTGGCGAGGAAAATTGCAGAGGTTGAATTGCACACAAAGCTTATCTTTATTGCTTTCACCTTCTTTGGCAAATAGTCTAATTGCATTTGATAAAACTATGGCTGCACTGCTGGCTACACTTTAATCGCGAGTTTTATTCGTTCCTTCGAGCTGTTTTGACTGATATTAGCCGTAGAAAAGACGGTGCACAGACTTCTTGGAAGCACACAGCAAGTCAGGCTATTGTTTGACCTTCAAAGTCTCTGTACTGCTCCGTTTCTTTTGACTCAGCCCCAGGTCTATTGTTTCCGTTTTGCCTCAGCGCTGTGCAGAAGGGCATCCCTACCATTGTTGCTTAGGGCTCGCGGCAGGGTCTCCACGAGAGACTTTTCTCCTTTATCTACCGCATGTTACCTGTCTTTGCAAAGCCTAACAACTCCAGAGAATATTAATAATAATAATAATAATAATAATAATAATAATAATAATAATAATAATAATAATAATAATAATAATAATCATAATTAACAGATTTATTGTTAAATGTAGGCAAACTTGAGCTACATACACCATCTATAAATGTGCTAACTTGTTACAAATGTGCTGCATTTTAAATAGTTAAACTGACTTAATTTCGATAAAATGTCAAACGCGTGGTTGTAGAGTTAAATAAGCTGGCAAAGAATCAGTGATGAAAATTGGGTATGTGATATCAGTTGTAATGCCAACAGCCATTCATCAGAGTGCTTGTTATCGTAAGAATTTATTCTCACACACATACACGCACACACACACAAACACGCAGGGATTCTCTTTTTATTTATCATTATTTTAATGCATGTTCAAAGTACCGTTACAAAGAAATGGAGACATCAGTATAACACTAAAGTCAATAATTGGATTTGAACATTACAGCAAAATAGGAAAAATTAAATTAAATGTAAAATACTGATTACAAAAGTAAGTTTCTTTATAGGAGCGCAATTAAATACAGAGCTAAACTGAATTCAAAACACATTTTTTAATACAAAATATCCGTGATAAAATACCTAAGACAGACAAACTTGTACCACTTAAAAAAAAGTGCCCTTTATGATTATCCATATAGGTCACAGTTTAAGACATATAGCCTACGCTGGTACCGTAACAAACTTTTTGGTTTACCTTGTCCTGAATAGTAGGAAGAATTTCATTTTACGAATAAAAAGAAGAGAACAGCATGTAGTGTAGCTGTGGAGAGTTGGGTCATAGTAATCCCGCGAGCGAGCAAGCCGTGGTGCCCCCATCCCCCTCCTGGTCACGTGATTCATTAAATAATTAATGCAGTGGTTGCAGAATAGATATGTATTCGTCAGGAATATCGCAGACATGGTCTCCTAGTGTCTGACGTGAAATTCAACTGTCCTTTTAAAAACAAGCCCTATAGCGGAGCGAAAAAAAGCACAGGCAGAGAGACCCTCACGGAGGCTGCAATAAAACAAATTTGGACGGGGGAGCGTCTCACCGTGCGAAGCTTGTGAGTATACGAGGACACGGGGAACGCCACTTCGACCGCCGACACCGTTACCCGACTCCTTGCATTTATTTGCTGTTTTGTGGTGTTGTGGTAAATATCATCCAGAAATACTCATCCTCGCCATCCCTTGTCATCATGCATGTCCGTCTCACAAACCCATTCCATCGCTGCCAACAGGAGTGATGCTTCATGTCATTGCATTACACCGTGCTCCATTCATATCACTACATACAGTATATATATTTTGAAAAGCTCTTCTTTTCCTCACCGTCCCACATAAACCATCTTTCTCCCTTCCTCTGCATGTCCCTCTCTCTCTCTCCCTCTCTCCCTCTCTCCACCGTCTTTACAGCCAGCTACTTCGCTTGATTTATAGTGATATGTGTGTCAGCGGCAGCGGGGCTGCCATTGTGTATTTGTGAGCGAGTTGTGTTGTTTATGGCCGTCTGCGCGATAAATCATTTCTCTTTGAAAATGATGGGCGAGCGACGATATGCGGGAACGAGGAAGAGATTCCCCGGATTAGCGTTTAGGCTCGCCGGCTTCTGATTCGAAAACGGCCCGCGAACCCTTCGCTGTCGCCCTCTCCCCTCATCTTTAAGCCCCCCGAGTTGATTATCGCGAACGATTTACGACAATGGATCAGCGACTAATATGAAGTAGCTGCAGGTCTTGAGTTACTGAATATGCAATTACCAATTAAGGGAAGATTTGTTTAAATTTGGCAAAACGGGAACGCCTCGTCGCCTTGTAAATCTCATAAAAGTGTCCGCGCCCGCCAGGAAACTCATAGCCAGGGGTCTCATACCTGGACTGCAGCTGTTTTTCTTCATGGTGTAAAAACCTAATTGGACTACTTACTGAGCAGAAAGGGGCAGCTACTGCTTTAGTTTATTCTTAACTAGAACAATGACAGAGGTTGAATTGCCTTTAAGCTAAAAGAAGGTCACTGACACAAAGAAGATCGTTTTCCCCCTGATTTTGCTTTTTATGTGGGACAAACTTAGCAGACTGACGTTTCCTGATTTAAACTTAGAAATCAGTTGGAGAAGGTTTTCAATTGGAACTTTAATGCAAGTCTATTGTTTTCTGCAAGTGATTCCAATATTGAAGAATAGCACAGAAATCTGCCTCATTTGGCTGGCATGCTATTTGAACCGGATTACCCCCTCCTTATCTGTGCACGAGGAGGAGGCTTGTCAAGTGAGCGACTTTACCTGTAGTAAATCTTGTTTATGACGTGTTAATGTTATTTCGTAGAGATGGCAATAATTGTGCAATGCACATGCGCCGCTGAAGAAAAGGTCCACAAACAAAGAGGTTAATCGATCTTTATTGTTTTATTCACACAAAAATATGAAACATACATTCATTGTCATCTCTGAGCCTAAGGTAATAAAACGAAACAAACAAAACGATAATTGTTAATGTTAGTATTGGCAGCAGTTAACCGATCAGCATAATAATAATAATGATAATAATAATAATAATAATAGAGTTATTCACCCCTTTGCTTTATTGCATTACAAATGATTTGATTCACCTCTTCTTCACCTGGGTAGTACAAACCTTTGTGTAGCAAAATTACAATGACTCTTTGGCTCCTATCAAATATTAATGGGCACACAGGCATGGCGAGCACCATCAAAATGTATAATTCCAGCAGCGCTCCTTGTTGCCCGGCGCTGTGTCAAAAACAATATCCGAGCTCATTTTGGAGGATGCGCAGGGGGTGAAAAGATGGGACATTTTTTTTCATACAGGGACTCGCCAGGCGGATCTCATATCTGATTTCACGTGTTTAGTGACAGCCGAGGATGAATAAATGATTCAAAATGCCAGTCAGTTTGGATAGACATTAAGAGTCCCCATATCTTTGCAGAAAAAAGTGTTCAAGTCTAGTTATACGGTTACGTTTACAAAAGTGTCAGTGATGTAGATAAAATAATATATATGTAACCAAATATATGTTTAATTAACAACGATTAAAACATTATATTAACACCAATAGCCTACAAAAATGCTACATTTTAAATTTCAGCATGTCAGCCATAAAGATTAAAAGCAATGATAATATCAGCATCACAATTCCGGAGTAAAACCAGTTAAATGGCCATAAAGAAAGCAAATCCAGATAGCTAAATATCAATTTATTATGCGTCCTCACAGCCTACTGAGAGGCCTGTGTATATGACGGGAGATGTCAATGCTTGTTGGCCTTTTTTTCTTGTTTATCAGACAGTATTCCGATAGTTCATCACTAGCGAGTTTCTTTAGTCTTTGGATTGGATGTCGGCCATATTGTCTTCTTATTGCATCCAAATGTACACTTAACAAGGTGGAGCGATTTATAAACTAAGCTGCTGTTTCGCTGTTTAATCTTTAAACCTTCTGTCATTTTTACTTTTTTAAAAAAACAAACGTGGCCACATTTGACAGAGCAGACATAATAATAATAATAATAATAATAATAATAATAATAATAATAATAATAATAATAATAATAATAATAATAATAATAATAATAATAATAATAATAATAATAATACCACCCCGTTTTATTTTGAATACTAGATATATGCAGTTAATAAAACATAAAGTGAATGTCGTGTATTTGTACCACTAAACGATCAGAGTTGGATGTTCAACGATTATATCTGTTTTCGCTATCACTAAACGATTAATAGCCAGTATACAGATATTATCGTTGCACATCCAACTATCACTAAGAATGGTGGCTAAATGCAATCATGCAATCATTTGGTCCCATATGAATCTTTAAGTCCCTTTGTCTTTCATTGGATTCGTCATTTTATTAGGCCAGTTGTGCGTATCCACGATTTATTTTATGTTAGCTTAGGTGAGTTTTCCAGGTGTTTCCCCTGTCTCCTAATGCACGAATAATTACCCATTTGGAAATAAATCAATATCAAACCTCTCTCTAATTCATAACGGTCTACACAGAGCAACGATTGAAAGCACATGAAAAATGAGCAGAGAAACGCTATCCAGAGGCTACACGCGGGATTTTCATCCATTTGAGGAGCATGGGGGAGCGCGATAAGAAAATTCAGCCGGAAATGTTCGAGCCAGTGTCTGCCTTTTTATGCAATGGCTAAGAATAGCATGGATATTATCACACACTTTTAAATAGTTATAATTGAACTTCCGTCTATCTCTGCGGTGTGTGTGCGTGTGTGTGAGCGCACGCGCCTGTTGTTTTCTGCCATCTCTGCGTGGGTAGTGTACAACCTAGCACACAAAAGCCTCGAAGAACGAAAGCCAAGTGCAGGGACTTAACTTGGAGACTTGCAATGTAAGGCTAGTGAATGCAGGAACTAAAAGCAAATCTAGCAAAACACTGAAGCCAGACCTACCAGATGAAAACTCAAGAAAATGGCATGTAGCCTATAACGCCTTTAATATCTATTGGAATTTGGCACCATTCCCTTAGAATAAAAAAGGAGGCAAGAAACGTGTTGGATGTCGACAGGAAAGGGAACAATTATCGGAATGAGGTTGACCGTGTTCGCCCTTGCCGAAGCCTGCAGGTTGCAATAACCATATGGCCCATGTGTTGGCCTCGTAGCCGTGCAGTCCCCTATTGGACAAACGAACCCCGTTGGCTTCTCCACCCTGTGTGTCCTGTCAGTCCACTGGTTCACTAGTTCACCGTGTCAATCCACCCCGCTCCGCGCAAGCAGCGAGAGGCAATCAGACAGCTTGAGGCTAGAGGTGGACTCCTTCGCCTGCTGGTGAGTGGTGCTCCAGAGCAGTCACACGCTAAGACTCAAAGCCTGGGGTTCGGCTGAAGGAAAAACGCTGAGCTCCCGGAGTATTGGGATTGTGGACGCCCGAGTGGAGTTGTGCGCGCATTAGCAGTTCCCAACGCGCCTATGAACGCTGCGAGCCACAAAGTAGTCTCATTTTATGGTTTTATGTAAACGTTTAAGTCGATAAGGAAGCTATAAAACGTTACCTCCTCGAATCGAGCAGCAATTATTTCGAATCTATGAAACAATCCTTTTACGGCAGTCATTATGTTCCGTCGTTTTG
Source organism: Rhodeus uyekii (assembly GCA_037043235.1). NCBI lineage: Eukaryota > Metazoa > Chordata > Actinopteri > Cypriniformes > Acheilognathidae > Rhodeus > Rhodeus uyekii. The sequence goes on along the minus strand of JAWRVZ010000029.1, from coordinate 4,797,526 downwards.
CGTAAATATTCCAAAAGCAAAGGCCCGTCTTCCGCGGAGACACCGGGAGGAATGCTGGATGTCAGGTAAGATTTGCAAGCTTCGAATGATGCCGCATGCCTGGACTCTTCCTTGTGTCCCGAGCTCTTCTGCCGACAAGTCATTAATTATCCGTTGTGTGACCTAGAGTCATCCCTGGGTGTGCCCGACTTGGAAAACTTTTTTCTTTGTTTTCAAACAAACGGAGACACATGAGGGCTAAAAGAGCCAAAAGTTGGCTCATTCCCCACATACTTCACTACATTTCCTTTATTACTCTTGTGGTTCTGTAACGGTCTTTTTTTCACCCCTTAGACTAATTTCTCAAATTCGTACTGATTGGAAAAGTGTGGAGATTCGCGCAGATGTCTGAGAGTGTAAAAAGAAGACAGATTTATGACCTAAATAGAGGGCTGCTTATTCTACTAACAGTTCCTAATTTCGATCGTTTTGCTTTGCTCTCCACTAAACACGCCACAGGCATCCCAAAAAGACCTTATAGCCATTTATTCTTCTTATTTTTCAATTTTGCTGCTTGTAAGACGACTGGTGTCCCTAAAAACTACAGTAGGCGCAAGCTGTCAAGGGTAATAGAAATGCGGCTAATAATTCAAATGTGTCCTCAAGGTAGACGGCTGTATTGAAACATAATGTCTCTTCTGTGTTCACTGCTCCTTGCTCGTTTAAACATGGACTTCAAAGGGAAAATTCAAAGGGAAAATAGCGAATTTTCATTCTCGAATAGCTTAGTAACATTTTACTATTGATAAACGGTGTAGTTGTAACTCAAACGCGCGTCTTTTATCAATTTAGAAGCGACATTTTAACTTAGCTGAAATTATATAGACCTTATATATATATATATAATTTAGACTACAAAAAATACTCATTCAAGAATGTCTGTTGCAAAACGTAACACTTTTGTATCTTGAGGTTTGTTTGAATTAAAGCAATTAAATGTCAAATTAAGAAAACTGTTAATTTTTATAAACGAGGACATAATATAATTGAATGTTAAGAAAAGTTGACTATAATTACTTCATCAATCACCACATCAAACATGTAAAAAGCACATTGCCACTTGCAGACATGTACACCAAAAGTCTCAGAAATCAGCCCTCTGACTCAATCTGCGTGTTCTGACACATTTTGAAAAATCTCTTCTCTAAGTACTACTTTTGGTTTTGTTGTTGTCTTGATGGTCGTTAGCCCAAAAGAGAAATTGTGACCAGTGGTTTCCGTGAACTAGCGTGCAGGTCTGAATAAAACCACAAAACTCTAAGTGGATATAATTTAATTGATTTTATCATAAATCACTGACAGTAAAGAGAGAGGACCAGTAACATGGAGCAATATAAAGAACAGTGCGACTGTCAACTAGGTCATAAGCTTATATATATATATATATATATATATATATATATATATATATATATATATATATATATATATATATATATATATATATATATATATATATATATCCAAGTCTCAGAATAGTTATTTTGCTGACATAATGATCACAGTCACCATGAGCTGCAGTGGTGAGTTGAGTTATGTAGTTTTACTAAAGCGCCTATTTAAACAGCGACCACAAAATAAATCATTCAATGACTGATTTAACTTATCTTTTACTCTTAAAGTTAAAAGGAGATCCAACTGCATTTTTATTTTCTCTGCTCGTTTGTCAGATTTGTGAAGTTGGCAGTTTTGGGGACCCTAGGGGCATGGGCCATGGATGACCCAAAGACCCTGTCTCTTACTCAGTCAGTGTCTTCATTCAAAAAAAGTTAAACATTATCCACCCTATGCACAGATGGCCCTTAAAAATTAACTTTGTGCTCAAATAGCTAAAACTTAGACTTTTATTTAAGACTTTCTGATTGAGTGCATTTTGAGCATTGAGGGTTACAGAGCGTTGAGAAGGGTTGCAGTTTCGTTTAGTTAGCCATACCAGTTAGTCCACTTTACGAATAAAAGTTAAAGCTTTAGACATTGTCAATCAATGTAATGTATGTGTAGGTAGTACAGATATAATATTTACACAAAGAAACCCATTTAACCCTATTCCAAAGCAATAAATAATGATTAATTCGCATATGAGGAAAAAGTTCCTCCTGGTGCGCGTCTTTGTTGTGAGCATTGCGCACAGGTCAGTGCGGCGATCGAGAAACCTTTAGTTGATGCTATATGCGTGGGTGTCCGAAACCAAGCCCCCTGCCCATTCCCACAGCCTGCGAGAGCAGAAACGCCTTTAATCGTTCAAAGCTTGGCCACAGAAGGCCTAACGCATCCAGCGGCCTCACACTGAAGTTTGTGGTGTTGAAAGTTGGATGTCATCCGCCAGACTGCAAGAGAAAAGAAGACGTATCTAGCCGCTCCCAGCTTAAAACAGGCATTTGGGTATGCTAAGCGTTCGAGCTCATTACTTTTCAAAGCACTGGAATCCAACGAACGGACTTGATGAAAGCTCAACATTTCTGTGATGGGGAGGCCATATCAGTGTTTTTTTTTCTCGTTTTTTTTTTCTTTCTGGGTGGCTTTCAAGAAAACGGGGCAGAAGTCATTAACTGCGATTGATTGGATTATGAATGAGAATCTATTTTTGGATTTATTAGACTAGGAAAATACTTTAAAAAACATTCTGACGCATGCGTCACGTGAGCAAAGGATTCAGGGCTTTATTTTGGATTTGGAAAGAGGGCCCTTGTGGTATCGCACAGTCACTCCTAAATAGCAAACCTGGTAAATTACACAACAAATGGGATGATGTCGGCTTTGCGCTGACTTCCAGAAGGTGCCATACGTGCTTCTCAAGAGCCTGTGGACGTACAGGACGGGAGATTAATGCATAAATATAAGACATTACAAGGGGATTCCAAAGTACCTCTGACTGATCATTAATCTGGTGAGTTATCGCACCTCCACGGAAAGGTCAAGCTGCAAACCCAGTGCCAATCTGTCAAAGCCACGCCGCGCGCCTCTTTTAGTTTCGCGTGTTTTACTCTCTCATGCTCGCATACGTACTTACGTGTTGCATATATTTTTGAAACGAAGAACTATATTACAGACGGTTACGGCCATGCAAAGGTGTGATGCAATATCCAAGGGTGAGAGGGGTAGGTAATAAAGTTAAAAATGTAGCATAGCTGTTTGGTAAGTCAGCAGACATGGGTGCAAATTAGTTCACAGTGTGAGAATAGCTCGTGCTATATTTAAACGGTCTGACAAACCCAACACTGCCCGTGCATCCACTTAATATGCATTTATATAAATGATGCAGGAGCCCTTTGTTGCAAAGTCCGCAGTAATGAGCGCACGTGAATCCATCCGGCTGTTGTTTTCTTTCCAAGCCTTCGATCGCGTGAACAATAATTACACTCTACTGGAACGCTTTCCGTGCAGCAGAGGAGAAGCTGGTTCTGGTTCGGCTAAGCCGTTGCTCTCTGGTTGCTTTCTCTTCCATTTTCCTCACTAAAAATTGGCTCATCAGCTCTTCTGGCTGGGAGCTGCCTCCTCCCTTTGTTCTGAGAGCAGCAGCGTTCCTGCTTGCTGGGGCACGAGCACCCTTCACTTTATAGGTAACTTTAGGTTAGTCCAGCAAGGCTGCGGGTCGCTGGCGTGTTACCGGGGACGAATCGACCCAAAATACCCGGACAGCGGTAGAAACGGGCCCGGGTGCTGGGAATGGAATCGAGCCAACGGCGTGCGTAAGTGCGGGGATGCAATAAATAACTTTATAGCGCTGTAGGCCGCAGAGTCGGGGAGGTCGGGGGAATCCTCGTTTTGATTTATGTGTTTGGGGTAGCTGTCATGAGCCTGCGAACGAAACCGTCCAACGTTTTTATTCCACTTTTAATAAGCGCTGCTATGCAGACCAGCAAGGCCATTTCATTCCATTTCTGTTCAGGCCATCTCCAACTGTATATATATCCATTTTCGGTCCTACAGGGCACCCGTTTGGATTAAGGGCTGTGTTTATCAAGTTTATGGGCGGATTTTATACCAGAATGGTGGGGCTCGCGCTTCATGGTTTTCTCAATGGTCGCCGAACGTTATATTTAAATATTTTCAATCTCTTTTGACATTTTTGTATGATGATTGTATTCTATTTATTTAATAATAATAATAACAACAATAATTATAATAATAATATTTTTATTGTTATTATTATTGTGCCAATTGTCTTGGGATGTTAAATATCTATAATACAATATAATATAATTGCATAATATTGCTGAACAGAAAAGTAGGCCATTCTTTAAAACAAGTCCAGGAGAGCTTGTTATGCTTTTAACATTTAACAATTTCAGTATCTCGTTTTTATCCCTTTCTTCTGTGTTTTTCCTCTCAGTGCTTACATCAGAGCGCATGCATGATTTTGAGAATGAATGGTTTTGATTTTCAAAATAGCCATTAATGCTGCCAGTAAATCCGTTAGGAAGGCCAGAGGTTCTGTTTTAAATGATTAGAAATATCATGCTTAATTCAATACATGTTAAAAATCAATTGAACTAAGGGACTTTGGGATACAGCATAAACATTTTCGTTGGCTTCGAATTTCTCTCTGTATTCCCGAACATAATTTAAGGTTAACATGTCGGTCAACAGTGGCCAACCATCAAATTGTCTTCGAGGTCAATTTCTCTACACGAGGTCTGATGTTCTCTATTGGATTTTTGGCGACCCCGTTTTGATTGCATCTCTCTTTTTTTTCTGTTCCTCTACTTACAGTTCCTTCTCGCTATCAAGAAGTTGTATCCTTGCATAAAATCTAGAAGTGATAAAGGACAATATCTCGGTAAGTGATTCAATCTTTTTTTGCGTTTGACAGTGATTTATACCCTGTGGTAATGCGTTTGGGGAAGATACTTTTATCATTGAATTTCGATTTTTGTTTAAACATTGGCATTATTATGAAATCTAAATGTACATTTCTACTGATTCAAAGAATGAAACAAATTAGAAATTTCGCATGCTTTATTAAAATGTTTTAATTTCAAAGAAACTTTCATACAATGCAACATCATGATTCTGGTTTAAACAGCAAATAATACAATAGCATACAGATGCATGTTTGATTGCATATAATGAACCCAATTTTAACGGCAATTATATCGTTTCATACCGGGGGAACAAATCTCCTGAACTTTTCCAGGCCCTTATGCTATTTGCAATGTTGATTGATGCGCATTTGCGTGTGTTGCAACTACATATTTTTTTTAAAATCCATACAAAGAATGTTGCGACTGTGGAAAAAAACAACAATTTATGTCTGATTGAGAAATAAATCTGTATTACAATAATGTAGTAACAAAGGTATCGTGATGGTGATTACGTGCTGTTTTATTTTTGAGGCTGCTCATACATAACATTTATTTGCAGAGTCTTTGATAAATCGTTTGACACCTTAAATAATTGCTTAGCAAACGGTGACTCGCAACTCACAGTAAGTCCCACGCTAGAATAACACTCACAACATGTTTTTTCTATGTAAATAAACATCCAAACAACAACATTAACAGCAGCTCATTAATTGGTTTGCCAAAAGGCTAATAGAGCTGTTTGCTGTCTTGTTGTATGCCATTTATTAATTTCAGGGGCATTGAATTCTGAAAAAAAAAAAAAAATTCCATTAATGCCATTATTTTTTTTAAAGATCACTGTCCTATTAACGCAACACAAATTTCTCTTTAAATTGTTCCTGAAATACCGACTGAATCTGCTCAACAGTTTTTACTTTCCATCATTACTCTTAATAAAACAATAGTATTTTGTAGCATGCACTAAAATACTCCATACAGCCACATATAAAATGTAGTTTGTATACTTGTACATTTTTAATACTTATTTTATAAACTTTTTTTCAACGCAGACATACAGTAGAATTAAAATATTTTGAAACGAACTCTTTGATTTTAATTTCAAAACGATATCCAGAGATCCGTGTGAGGTTGGATAGAGTGTCCGGAAGTACATTTCCCCCCCTTGGTTTCTCGAGATGTACATCCATGGAAATAATGCACCGAGGCTGTGGTTGTGGTTGTCTCTCTCTCTCTTTTTTGTGTGTATTCCATTGGAGAAGCACGAGAAATGTAACATCCATCACCGCGCAGCTTAGTAAGCTGTCCTTTATATGAAAATTAATAACATGAATCCCAGTCCATGAAAACCAGCATGTCATAATCCGAACTGTAAAGTTTGACTCACTGTCTGAACGATAACAGTTTGTTAATGTTTACATCACAGCTGAAAGAAGGCAAAATGGAAGAGTTGAATTTTTTTTTCTGCATTTCGTTGCCTCAGCCCACGTATTAGTTAATTAGTGCCCTTTTAAGTGGCTCCCCATTGGATCCTTTCAGCAAAGGTTGCAAAATAAGGAACAATGCCGTTTAGTAAAAAGTTGCAGACACCTACATTTTTGCCTTGTGCCTTCCTCCCACACCGTTGGTGATGCTCTCTATTCAAGCACCTAGAAGAAATGCATCTTTTTAAAGTTGCCTGTTTACAGCTGCCTGTGTATGGTGGAAGTGATAAATCTTACGTAGCCATAAACGACGGGGGTAGTGTCCTGAATAATAAAAATAGAGAGAGAGAGGGAGAGAGAGAGAGAGAGAGAGAGGGAGACGTGGTGTTTGGCTTAATGAGAAAGAAGTAGCAATCTCTCTTGAACACTTTCCTGGTGTTTTTTCTTTTTTCCCATATTGGTCTCGCGCCGGCTTTCGTCCTCGTTTCCTTTTCGCGTTTTTCTCGTATCGCATTTTTTCCTTCTGTCCTCCATCCTTAAAGGATATGTTGATACTTTCGTCTTAATCTATAGACCACAGTAAAACCAGAAGACACTTTCTCTCGTCTATTTTTAACGTGCACGCGCCATCCATGATACTCGCAGGACTTGTGTGTCCAGGACTCGACAGAGCTTCTTAATATTAAAAAGAAAAATCTTTCTCTTTTTTTTTTTTTTGGTGATTTGTTTTCACACCCCTCCCTCCCTCCTTCAGGTTTCAAGTCCGCAAGTTGTCTGTTCTCTTGTTCTTACACCCCCACCTCATTGGTTTTTATATTTTGCGCATAAGTTATTATACTTGTTGGGTGTGTTGGCAGGGATGTGATGAAGTATTAACAATACAGATAGAATGTTGTTTCTGCCTCAAGCAAAAGGCAAGCCGACGCTGAGAACCTACTTCCTGGTAATTTAATATACACCGGGAGAGCAAGAGAGGGAGCGAGAAATGGGTCCTCTCTGCTAGAGTTGCCTGCTTAACAATGTTACTAGAGGATACCAGTTAAAACACACAAGACTTGGAAAAACTCTTCAGCTTCCATTGTAGACCTTTATCTTGTCCCGAGCGCCTGCAATTAGCATAAGTTTTCACTGGTGACGCTGTTTGATGGGGATTAACGCTTGAGCCTCTCACATCCAGCCAGCTCCGTTATTTCCCATAGCTGGAAAGGCCTGGTGTTGACTACATATAATAACCCGGCAAAAACCAAGCAACTAATACCAGGGCCCCGACATGAGACGCGGAGGTGTTACGGCGAGTCGGGAGCCCACCTCGGATTATGATGTTCAATTTTGCGCCGTGAGGAAAAGGCGAGGGGAGATTGAAGGCGAAATCTGAGGCCATTGTTATCTGCGAGCAGGGCGTACCAGTCGACAGGGCGGCCAGGAGCAGTGCTGCCTGTCCATTTGCAGCCCCCCTCGCATACCTCAGATCTTTCATGCTAGACCGTCTCCCCCTTTCGCGAGCCGAGGGGAATCGTCCAGCAGCGCCCGCACTCTGGCGCGGGGCAGCCGTGCTCGAGATACCCGGGGTTTGACGCGCGCTGTCTGGCTGGAATATCGAAACCGGTATGAGCTTTGGGCTTCTTTATTGATTGCAGCGTGGCCGAATGTGGAAAATATGATGCCTGCCCGCGCGTCTCTCGTCAGAGGCTAAGGTAAGCTGGTCTGAAATAGGCTATCAGTTTGTGAATGGCGGTATGTGTGTCCTAGTGATTTATGACCGTATGACTCCAAACGCGGTTCAAGAAGAGTTCACAATGCTTTAAGCTTCCATTGAAGCTGGAGCTTTCCATCGCGAGCTCGGAATAAATGCACCCAAGATTGTGTTCTCTAGTCTGATTTCGGCATTGTTACATAACAAAGGAGATCATTTTTGGGGGATGTTTGTTTTCATAAATGCTTTGGCAGCAAAGCGTGCGTTTATGCTCGAGACCGAGGTGGTGTTTTTACGCGGGCGAATAAAATGCAGTGGTTGAACGTCAGTATGCAATATTCAAATGATTTTAACGATTTCAGCAAATGCTTCGATTGGCACCATGGTGTGTTTTCATTTGATATTGAATTTGCACGTTCAAGGCCTATTCTTTCTGAATGCAAAGACTGTGGGTCTCTCTAATCGAAACACTATACACTATAATTGCGGGGGTTATATGTAAGCTATCCGTTTAATATTTACATAAATATCAGGTAACTTATTTTCGAATCGCAAAGAGGCGCCCAAGCAATGTTGTTTTTGTTGACGTTTGGGTTGCTCCTGCTCCTACTACGTCCGCTTTCGACTCCGTAATTGTATTAGGGTTGGATCTACAGAAAAGTTGGTTATTGTGTTACCGTAACAAGAAGGCCAAGACATTACGTGTTCCATTTAATGGAACTGCGATATGATTTCATATCTATTATGCCTGTTTTTATATCCCCCTCTTCCTCTCCCCTTTCTCTCCCCTGAACAATTCCTTAGAGTAAATGATTAGGATTCCGGCCGTCCTCTTCGAAGATAAATGACCGACATTTGTGACGTGTTGAGACTCAGTTGATGTCCAAAAGCTGTAGCTCACATTTACGCTTTCTTCAACAGAAACACAAACACCTCAGTGTTTACAGATTTATTTCTAAATAATAGGATATTAATTGCAGAATTAGAAATATCCCTTTATTGCTGGGAAGAACATTTTATAATCAATACGAATCATTATCAGTCCGAGAAAGACATATTCACTGACTATTCCAGTCCATTTTAACAAAGGATTTTTTTTTCATGAGTTAGCTTCTGAAATCATCTATTTTTGAGCTCTAAAGCTTATAATGCTGGTTCCAAATATCATATCCGTTTTCACGCTTTTAGTTTAAACAAACCAAAATATATATATACTGCTTTAGAAAAGTATAATGTCAGGATGATTAATTTAGCCAGTGTTTAGCTAGACCCCATATGATTTTTACACGATAAACATCTGTTAATACAAATATATAAACTAGTATTATTTGTACTTGATCAAATTAATAAAACATATTTTTCGTATTTGATTTTCACAGCAAAAAAAAAAGCGTAAGACTCAAACCAGGATTTATGTAAATCAGGCCTTCATTATAATTGCCACGTGTATGTAGCAAACGAAATATAGGACAAGTTCAAAATAATAATGTCATATTTCAGTCGTTTTAGTACATTTATGGTAATGCACACATAATTCATGAAAAATGCCCAGGAAAATCAATTTATCCATGGATAAAAGACTCGAAATGGTTTAAAATGGTCTCTCCCACTGTGAATTGATCTTGCAAGTATCTGATAAAACAAAAGCCACAGTAGTCCTCTCTGAAAACATCTTACGCAATTTTTGGCTTCCCTTAGTCTTTTTTAATAACATTTACTACCCAGGCGAGTGAGTGAGAATAAATGCCAGGTGCCTGTAAGTGTTTGAGTGATCGTTTTCGCCCGGTCCTCTCAGCAACCCTAGAGCCAAGCTGCGAGGTCTTGAGCTTTTTAAAGGGCTGGATTTGTCTATTTTTGGTCCAGCGATCATTATGAATAACACTAACGAAGCTTCCGGTGAAGCTTTCCCTCTACGTCCATAAAGGCCAGAAACGGTGCCGGTTTGTCAGGTTTTAATGTTGCCCAAATACGTTTGTTTGTAACTGGAGAAAGCCCTCTGAAGATGGCCTTTGTGTCTGAGGCAAGAGCTCTCATGTGTCCGCAGAGCTCCTCTATATAGTCCATGATATTTTTACCTTTTTAATATCAGAGATCCTAGAATGGAGCCAACAATTACCACATAAAAGGCATCTTGGCCAGTGATTTGTATCATCTTAATTTTTTTATGACAAGAGATGATGAATGTATGTATCACTGTATGTATTTTTTTTATTGATTTATTTCTTTTCCTACCTAAATCAGTAAGAACAATGACCACAACACACTATTTTTTTATTTGGAGAACAAGAGCAGGATAAATTTGTAATTAAAAGTAAAATTTAAATAAACATGCAATACAAGTAGACAATTATTTTGTATTATTTTTGAGTCTGCCAGTTTAAAGCCTTATGTGTAGTTTGTTATGATGAGAAAGTAAGAGTGTGTGAGAGAAAGAGAGAGAGAGAGAGCATCTGCAGGCTGTGTTGTGGGAACATGCTATTCATGTCATGGCGTCTTTCAGTGCAGTAAGATGGATTTACCTCGCGCCCCTCTTATTATGTGCCTCTTATAACCTTTCAGGTCAGCTTCCAAGAGGCCATTGGAAAGAGACCGTCACGTGACATCTAGTGCCAATGTTCTTCCAGAAGGTCGTCAGGACCCTGGTAGCCGGTAACTCGATTTTTGGAAATGCAGAAAACGACCTACTACGACAACTCGACACTTTTCGGAGGATACTCATACCAGGGGGCAAACGGTTTTGGCTATGATGCCCCGGCACCAGCCTTCCAGAACTCAGCGCATCTTGAGGGTGACTACCAAAGGTCTGCATGCTCCCTACAGTCGCTCGGCACCAGCGCACCCCCACAGCCTCAGCATGCCAAGACGAAAGAGCTTAATGGCAGCTGCATGCGGCCCAGTCTGCCACCTGAACACCACCCACCCCCCCAGGTTTCCCCTCCTCAGAACGCTGTAAACGTTGCTGCCTCAAATGCCACCCAACAGCCAGGCGGTAGTGGTGGTGGCGGGGCTGGCAGCGGGAGCACAGCCAAATCATCATCCAAGTCGTCCTCTCTGGCCCCAAACCCAGCTCTCACGAAGCAAATCTTTCCTTGGATGAAGGAGTCACGTCAGAACACCAAGCAAAAAAACAGCTCCCCTAGTGCAAGCTCAGCTAACGGTGTGTTTGCCAAACCCCCTCTTCTCTTCTGTTCTGTTCTATTCTCTCCTCTTCTCACCCTTCTTGACCGAGACAGATGTTGGCCAACATTTTGAGCTTGAAATGGGATACAACAGGGGTGGGACTAAATCAGACCATGCTCACGTGAAAAGTTTTTTCAATATTTTTTAGTGATTGGACGTTTAACAAGGGTACAGGCCAGTGAATTTAATTTCATTGTACAGCTGCTAAAAATTCTAAGAATTGTGATGATTATATGGTTACATGCTCTAAGCATCTTTGAAAATACAAGCGCTGAAGATAAAAAAAAAACAATACATAAAGATTATTGTTTCGATTTTAGATAGCAATAATGTCCCATCACTTGTCATACATAATTATTGTGTCTAGATAACAGAAGATTTATCCAATAAGTCTCTGGATTTGCACATAGAGGTTTCTATCTTTTTAATCCTCCCTTTAAACCATTCGAAAGACAAACCATGTAGCAAACACACCGTTGCCTAGTGCACAGTACGAATCTGGCCCTGGGCTTTAGTTGTAATGTGATTTACATACACAAGGTCAATGTTAGGGCATGCGTCTCTTAATAAATGCCAAAGTTATGAAGTGTTGACGACCAATATCAGGGGGATAAGTTTTTCATGGCCAGCTTTATTAGTGGGAACGATGCATTCAATTTCCGTGTGGAGTAATTATGTTTTATTTCATTCTCACCCCAGCGGAGAGCAGCGGTGGTGAGAAAAGCCCTCCGGGTTCTGCAGCTTCCAAGAGAGCACGCACCGCTTACACCAGTGCTCAGCTGGTGGAGCTTGAGAAGGAGTTTCACTTCAACCGATACCTGTGCCGGCCGAGGCGTGTGGAGATGGCCAATCTGCTCAACCTCAGTGAGCGGCAGATCAAGATTTGGTTCCAGAACAGGCGGATGAAGTACAAGAAAGATCAAAAGTCGAAAGGCATCGGCTCGTCCTCAGGGGGGCCGTCCCCCACAGGAAGCCCACCTCTTCCAATGCAGTCCTCAGCTGGTTTCATGAACTCTATGCACTCCATGGGCAGTTACGACGCTCCCTCCCCACCATCTTTTAACAAGCCCCATCAAAATGCATATGCCATGTCAACAGCCTATCAGAACCCAATGAAAGGTTGCCCACCCCAACAGAAGTATGGAAACACTGCACCGGATTATGACCCACACGGGCTACAGGGTAACAGTGGCACCTACGGGACACCAAACATGCAGGGTAGCCCCGTGTATGTGGGAGGTAGCTATGTTGATGCCATGCCTGCCACTGGGCCTTCTATGTACGGCCTCAATCACCTACCACACCACCAGTCGGCAAGTATGGACTACAACGGTGCCACACAGATGTCGGCCAACCAGCACCATGGACCGTGTGACCCACATCCGACATACACGGATCTGTCTGCGCACCATCCTTCTCAGGGTAGAATCCAAGAAGCACCCAAGTTGACTCATCTGTAGCAGGTTTGGACAAATAATAATGAAAATAAAAATTAAAAAACGAAGAAAAAAAACGAAAGGAAGATGAAACGAAACAGACTAACCCATGGGGCGATGCAATGGGGTTGAAAAAGATGATCCAGTGGTTTCTTGCCATGACTAGAACGCCGGTTTGTGTCAATGTTGTCCTTCCATTTAGTAACCATAGGTCTAAATACCCCTTTAAAATGATACACTGAAAAGTGTAAAAGTGAAAAGTGGCTAGTTTACGCCAAGGAATAGACTGTCTAGCTGTATGACCTCATTACATCATCCTAAATGTTTGTGTACTTCTTCAGCATTGTCGCTGCATTCCTCACACTTTGGAGAGCGGTACGGTATAGCCTACATTTAAGCTTACTGGTGCAAGAAAACCACTGGATTGTTTTCGTCCACTACCCTTATTTCACATACCTCTTTTTTTAAATGTCTCAAAAAGTCCGTTTTTTATTAACTTGTTCCCAAAACTGCAGCAGACTGGCACCTTGTCTTTAGCAAGACACGGTGATAAAGATGTTCATCTCTTTTAAGTCCGTTTTACACTATGCTACCTATCACTATCAATGAGAAGAAGTAAATAGAATTTTGTTATGGCTTTGACACAGGGTAAAAAAGAAGAGTTGAGAATACTAGTAAATTAAAGCTCATTCCCTCATTCTCAACTCCCTCTCCCTCTCCCTCTCCCTCTCCCTCTCCCTCTCCCTTCCCCAGTTCTCGATATCTTCCCCAATCTTTGGGTTCGCCTACATTAGTCCAAACTAATATGAAAGGCCCACATTTTCTCATATCTTGACTTAACGTGGAAACAGGGTATATTTGAACAAAAATGCATGTCCGGGAAACCGAGCTACAGCGCAGACGTCTCTGTTTACGCCTAATGCGCTCTTGTCTGGGCATCATTGTTGCACTTAGAGTTTACATTTAATGGGTGAGGAAGAAAAGTAAATCTTATTTTGAATCGGAAGACCTTCAATCAGCGTCTTTCGCTAAGTGTGTTCAAGTGAACATTCATAAATATATATTTATTTGTTATAGCCAGTTTAAATACTTTCTTTTTTGTATTATTTATCCCCATGTATTTATATCGATAAAATGTACTTTTTTAGTATCTACCTGTTATAAAAAGACGCTGTGTTCTTGTCATTGTAACAAATTAATTTTTAGTTCTTGTATTTTAGAGATATGTAGGTTTATGTTACCCTTGTATAAATAATGTCTTGACTTGTACAGGGGGCGCAAGAACGGAATCGTTCCCGCATAGTCGAGAATTAGACGAAATATAGCGAAACATTTTGAGAACTTCATTTGTCCTTTGTAACTACTTTTATTTCCTTGTTAAGAGTTGGTTGTTGAACAATTCTTTAATAAAATGTTATGTTATTCATTTCCACTCTATAAGTTCATGAGTTACCAAACAGACTCACACGAATATATAGGCAAAGACAGAAAGGGGGTGGGGTGGAGGTTCCTCGGGGCCTGTGAAAGAGCCCTTGAGGCCGCGCCTGCGTGGTCACGTGAAGGGAGTCCAATGGAATCGCTGAACCCTAATATTACTGGTTATGGAATTAAAACAAATAATTGCTAATAATCCCAAGTTTAAAGCAGACAGGGACCGGTAAAAGCGGACTAAACGTGTGGTTATTGAATCTCAATCGATTATTGTAGGTGTCATTGCTGCGTTGCTTAATGTGCTCATTCATTTAACAACAGATACATGTTTAGATACATTTTAAATTCATTTATTATAAAAAGACAGAGCACACATTTTGAACCGTGTGAATACAACACAAATATATTAAAATATCAGAATAACAGTGATACTAACATTTTCAAATTATTTCCATGGCATGCGCAAAACACACTAACAAGGCATGCAACACATTAAGTTGTTTGTGATTAATTCTCTCAGCATGTGATTACTGTATTGGATTACACGTTTTATATACTTTTACGTCTAAATATTTAATACAAATACATCAAAGCGTTTATCAAAATAAAAATGGTGCAAGAACCGAGTTTTTGTATTTGTAACTAAATACACTGAAAATACAGTCACATTTGGAGGTACAGTGAACAATCGCAAGGTGTCAAATAATCAAATGCTATATTTTTCTTGCATTCCAGATAGATGGATAGATAGATAGAAGGAAATTAATTAAAAACCGCTGTCCTCGGATGATATAAATTCCTTTGAACGCAAATTGTTGTTCAGTTCATCCCAGAACTTCAGACATTATTTTGCAGAGGAGAAAAAATCCAGTTGGAATTTTTTTTTGTTTTGTTTATGCTAGTACCATCCGAAAGAGAAACATAAAACACGCAAAAGACAAATAAAAAGAGAGATATCAGTGCGTCCCAGTCCCTCGCAGTCAGTTCCGTTCTGTAGTGAAGGAGGGCCTTTCAGACCGACCCCTTTCCGAAGCGCCCACGGCCTACAGCTTGCTTTGTATTTCCTTTAAAATTCCCAGACACCCACACAGGGTTATATCTGTTTCCACTGTTCTTTTAGACGAGAAACGAAGCCCGTGTTGCAAGTCCGAAATATTGCGAGGTCAATTTCAGATTACAGCTACAGCTGAAACACAATTTAGTTTTAATAATCCTATCAATGCGACGCGCCAATAGAATGTTTCCAATGCAGAAAAAAAGACTTAATTCTGGGGGAAAAAATCCACAAATCTACGAGGGAATAATAGGGGTTTTCTTTGTTGTGATCTTGGAGGAAAAGGCGAATTCTTGAGGGTGGTTGCTGTCAAGCGCTTTGCCGGCGAAAAGATTGATCACCCTTGCTGCCTCTCTACTCTTGCTCTAAAAATATCTACCCCCTTTTCCCATTCGTTTTAGACTTTGACGCAACCAATTTTGCTTAGTTTTTCGTCAAGTAACATTATATATTGTCGCTTTCTTCGTCCAATCTGCAATAGAATCAGCGTTCAAGACAATATATACGCCATTTCCATTCGTAAACACGACCTCATGATGAACTTTTGGACTGTTGATACAGTCAACAAATGTTTCACACACAAACATATCACTTCCAACTCTTTTTCGTGCGGTATTATATATTTTATCCACAGCTTAAATAACGATAGCCCATTGAAACATATTATTAATTGGCAATTCTCTATCCTGGATTTAATGCAAACTTACGCGCTTTAAGGCTCCAGGTTTCAGCTGTTCTTCAGAGGCTGCGTAAAAAAAAGACTAAAGGTAAACCCCAAAATTATTTATCTGTTTGGCAGTGGTTGGGAATCTCCTATTCGCTAAACGTGGCAGACAAACTAAACGTCACTCCTGTGCATCCTTTTTTATATGTTTGATAAAAGAAATATTTCTAGAGCTACATCTCTTGTCTGTTACTCTTGTCAAAAGTTGTAAGATTAATGACCCTTGATTGTAAATACGCAAGAAGCCATATTGTGGATGAGCTTATCAGACAAGGCCTGTGAATTACATCACCGGTAGTTGTGCATTTGGATTGTTGTCGTCTAACACAAGAGGCCCTCAATTTACCCCTCGTCAAAACAAGGCTGTCCGAGCACATGGCAAGCGGGAGCATTTTTTATTATCATTTCGTCCATGTTGCTATAAGAACTGGATTATAATATCCTGTTGTATTTTTTTTTATCAATTCAGACAAATATCGCTTTCTTTTGCCACCAGGCCCCGAATTTCCATTGGCTGAGATGAGTCATGTGACCAGGAATTGGCTGCAATTTCGCCCATAGTCTTCAGTTTAGTAGACCCTGGTCCCCATACGCTAGTAATATCACCAATATACACAATTATTAAAGCCCGCAAATGCCGTCATAGCAGGAACGCAAAATAAATCCTAGCTTTTTGGATGTTATTTTTTGCGTATGTTGGTGTCTCTGGACGCCCTTTTTGCCCAGGCGAAGCGATGAATTTTGAATTTGAGAGGGAGATTGGGTTCATCAACAGCCAGCCTTCCCTTGCAGAGTGCCTGACGTCTTTCCCCGCTGTCCTGGAGTCATTTCAAACTTCATCAATCAAGGACTCGACAGCAATTCCACCTCCTTTCGAGCACACCATCCCTAGTCTGAGTCCCTGCACAGGCAACCAGGCGCGACCGAGGAGCCAAAAGCGAACTGCCTCCAATGGCCTCCAGCTCCGGACACAAACAGCACCGCCGACGCAGCACCAGCAAGGCCCGGCCCCGCTGTCGGGTGGTGCACCCCTGGCCCACGAGTTCCCATGGATGAAAGAGAAAAAATCCTCGAAGAAGTGCCCCAAGCCCGGAGCCACTGCTGCAGTAGCAGCCTCCCCTTCTCAGGCATCCTCCGGCTACACAACCGCGGGACTCGAGTCCCCGACAGGTACGTTTATCAAAGCTGTACACGCGTTTGTTCTGCATTTCTTCATTTTGGACATTTTCATCCCCCTGCATGATCCGCGACTCGAATAGACGTCAATGCAGCGAACATTCTAAAGAATCTCATGGCCAGCTGTTATAACCTAGAATCATTACAGTATGATTTCACATGCTTTATTTTTACGCAATAAAAAAAAAAGATCGGCATTGCTATTATTTGTTCTATTTGTATGTGATGTACAGCATAACCTGCTTTGGATGGGCTAGTATTTCTCTTCTGACGAGCACTTTGTATTTAGGAATAATTGTGTAATAATTTCATCTGATGTCTACATTTAAAGCACCATTAAGCATGCATGATTGTTTTTAAATCCAGTAGCTGTAATGTCTTTAAAGGATTAAAAGACATCCCTCTCCTTTTTCTTAGCATACATGGGCTACAAAAAGTGTGCACATTCTGAAAGATTACCATCCTGCAGATAGTAGATCTTGATCTATAATAACGATTTAATCGCAATTGATGTCAGCTGCGACTCGATTTTCATTCATAACCATGTTCCATGGCTTGGGGAGCCATTTTGGATATCAGTATATATTGTGAAAGCTGTGGAACACTACAAAATATGGGGCTTGCTGAAATAACGCTTGTACACCACGCTGGTCTATTACCACAAGACATGCCTAACTATTGCAGTCATTGCAACATGACAAGCCCAAACCGCAGGGCTGGGATTTTATTGTCATCTGGACAATTTCTCACATGCGGTTCGACGAGTTCGCCTTTTATATGGGACTTATTTCTGTTTTGATTCTTGCAGAGGCTCAAGGTGGACTGGATAATGGCAGCGGTTCACGGAGGCTGAGGACTGCATACACCAACACGCAGCTACTTGAATTGGAGAAGGAGTTTCACTTTAACAAATACCTCTGTCGGCCCCGGCGCGTTGAAATAGCAGCACTTCTGGATCTAACCGAGCGCCAAGTCAAAGTGTGGTTTCAAAATCGACGCATGAAGCACAAACGGCAAACTACGCACCACCGAGACGGGCAAGAAGGCGAACCAAGCGGTTTCGAGCTCCTGGAGGGAACCGACGCTGCTTCGCCGTATTCGAGCCAATCTGTGGAAGTATCTGGTTCTGGCTCTGGTTCGGCTGCAGCCTCCGAGAGCGAGACGTGCCCGACAACTGCCTCCTACACGAACAGTGCGGACAAAAGCCAGCCCACGCCTGAAGAGGGCCAGGCGAACCAGCCGGAGCCTGCATCTGTTCCTGACACAGCGGTTCACTCCCCCCCGTACCCAACGCCTACTGCAGATAACCCCACTACAATGACTGAGGGCCGAGCAGCTGGGCCGGAGCACTCGTTCACAGAGCCGCAGGACGCCACCTCTCTCCCCGATTTGAATTTCTTTTCGACGGACTCCTGCCTACAGATTTCGGACGCTTTATCGCCGAGTTTACAGAGCTCACTGGACAGTCCAGTTGACTTTTCTGAGGAAGATTTTGACTTGTTTACGAGCACCCTTTGTACTATAGATTTGCAACATTTACAGTTCTGAACAACAAGAGCAACAACAAAACAAAAGACATCAAAACGCTTACAAGAACAATCGAACTACATCTTATTGCAGTGTCATGAATGCGTCTCGACCGCAACATTCCTATAATAAGACAGAAAAAGAGTGAAAAGAAACATTTACCTAAAGAGTTTTTTTTAAGAAAGAAAAACAAAAAAGGCGTGAAACAAAGCCTACACGGAAATAAATTTTCCATTATTTTGAAAATACGATGATGTAATCTTTTTGAATACACATCGGGATGGGCCCTGTCGAAGTTTCAGGTATTTTATTGCCTTTTGAATCTCGGATTTTAGTTGATCTCGACTAACAGATGAATGGTTGCGGACTTTTTCAGTGAAACTCAATCATTGGAATCTCAGGAATTGTGTCAGACATAAGGGTAGCTGAACTGCTTTTAGGGCGGGCGTTGTCCCGATTGAATAATTTTAGAACTAGTTTATTTATTGAGATTCTTTAATAGTAAATTTCAAATTTATTTATTGTACGTTATTTTCATAGTTGAAATAATAAAAAATAAATAATAAAAACAAATATTCTGGAGCGAGTTTTGATTTGATTCTCTAAGGTTTAACGAATTCTTTCATTAACACTGTTTATTTATTTTAATACAAATCAAGACATTCATTTTAAGAATTTTTTTTTCTCCTAAGTATTGATGCATTTTAATTTCAGGACATTTCAGTCCGCAGGTTGAATTTCATTTTTCTTCAGAGGAACGGTATAACAGCATTATGCAAACATCATTATTATTTATGTTATTATTGTTATTAGAATTGTTATTAATTTGTTACCATCATTATATTGTGATATTCTGTGTTATTAGTATTCCTACCAGAGAGGTTGGAACTACATATGCTCAGCAAAAAGAAAAAAAGAAAAGAATGGCCTAAGCCACTAAAACTTGAATTCTAAATCTATATGTTCAAAATTCCAGTTTCCTTAAATTGTTCGACAAACCTTTTTTAAAGAATGCAACAAGAACAATGATTTCCATTAATCTAAAATGAAACATATTATTGTCAAAAAGGGCTGTGGTTCATAACATTAGATGTAAAAAGCAGCAGCACGGATATTATTTATTAGATGGCTGTTTAAAAAAAGAGAAAGGGGGCACAGGATAAACTGTAGGAGGGTCAATCGGTTGACTGGGCTGTGGACTCCCATAGCTGCACCCTGATGCAAAATGGCGCTCGAAACACAATGAAGGATATGAACAATAAAGCGGCAGCCATTATGGATAGTTTGGGCTGCAGCTGCGAGCATGGTGCTCCGAGCTGACTCGCTATAAGCTCAATCTCCAGTTTAGACAAGCACAGGTCAGAGATTTCTCATTTAAAGATACGAATTTATAACTGTATTGGTTTTTAAATAACTTGTGATAAATATTGAGCACCTTATAACAGCTGGATCAATCCCAAGCCCTTATGGAGGAGATAATCTTACAATCACATGGTGGTTATTTCATGTAACACAACTGTAACAACAACAACAATGATAATAATAACAATTACTATTATTATGATTATTCACACCCCTTCTTTAAATAATATGTAGAGTAAAACCTTAAAGAGCCTTGATAAATATTATTGCCTGTTTTGTTATTCCTATATTCCCCTATTTGTCGCATCACCCGGATCTCTCTGTCATTTACGATTGATGAATTTGAAGCAGCAAAACAACATTTCTGTTCAATTTAAGTATGAATAGTTTTGTTGTTGTTACTCGGTTTACATCAGCAGTACCAGGTAATGATCCCTGTGTGTGTGTGGAACAGGTTGCTCTGCTCATATTACTGTCAAGGTGGATCTGGTCACATATAGCAGCTGAAAATTTAACAGCATGTGTACAAAAGCCAAACACTGAATTAATACACAACTCACCTGCATTCATCAGCTTGTACACTAAATAGTGCTGGGATCAAGAATATCTAATACCTAATCTTAAGCAATGTTTGCTGGTTGTCAAAAGTGGAAGAGAGAGAGAGAGAGAGAGTGACATACAGATGAATAGATCAAAGGCAGACGTCTCTACTGACGTCTCTACTGTTGATCCGTAAACATGAGGGTGATTTTGTCTGGCTTCACTAGTCCACTTCAAGTCATCAAGTTTGATTTCCAGTACACAGTTATTTCTTGTTTAGGTCCTGGTTTGGGATTTCTTAATGTCCCGATGCCGCCATATACAGGGCTCATCTGCTCTACTTCAGCTCAATTCACCTGGGGCAGGTGAGACTGAGAATTATCGACGTATCTCCAAACAAGATAAACAGCTTCTTCCCTGCCCTGAGGCCACACAAATTTGGTTTATCTATTTTTTTTTTAAACCTTCGGGTTGTGATTCCCCCCCTCAATTAGCCTGGTAATTTGAGGTGTGGCTAGCTCGAGTTTTATCTCAGCCTCTATGCTTTGGTTGGTGGCCTGCCAGATTTGACCAGATTTATCAGTACGGCTCTTTCTGTTTATATATTTTGCTGAGCACAGTACTTTGGGTTGGCGAAGTCTAAAATAAGAAGAGGTGTGGTGGCATAGGGATTTTCTCACATGAGAAAATGGGCCAATGTTTACAGTGGTGCATCCTGGGCACCGCTATGCCTGAAGCAGTGGTGGGACCAGCCAAGATTAAAGTGGAAATGTCTCCTGCCCTATTTCAGTCAAACCACCATGAAGGCTCAGTTTAATCACTGAAGTGGTTAGGAAACCAAAGTACTTTGTCATTGAGCAACATCAATAACAATGGTAACAGCAAAACATTATCTTAGCTTATTGTAGAATGGCCTTATAAGACTTTACGGTTAGCAGTGTAAATACATTGTATTGGATTATGATCTCTGTAAGCAGCTCCTTTTGTAGTACCTCTCGCTTTCATTTGTTTAGCAAACACTCGCTTCATAAAAGGCTGGTACTACACAGGCCACATGCGTATCAAGGAAGCATCATAGGATGAAGCACAAAATGCTAATTTTAAATGAACCCCAAAGAAGTTACAGCAACAACACCACTGAGATGCACAACTTTGTCCTCTGAATACACAAAAACAATTTTTGTGTGATTACAATGCCAATTGAAACCTTATCTGTGACATTTTATAACTTGAGCAGCATGCATCCTCAGCTCATTTTACTGAAAAACAAGACACATCAGTTCCATATAAGCCTAGCCATAATATAACGCTTAATAGATTAGTTTATGTAAACTTAAATAAAAAAATAAACTGGTATTTTTACATATAAATGTATGTTTGATAATGACATAATAAAGAGCTATTATAAAGTCTCTTATCTCTATTTGATCTCTTCTATGAGCGAAAAAAGTAAATGCCGACAATTTGTAAAGGAAACTGTAAAAACTAGAGAGAATATACTGAAAACAACTGAATGGGTGTGAAGCGGACAATGACAGATATATAAAGTAATGATCAAATAGCAAGTCAGTGAGAATATCAACAAAATATTAATGTCTATGTGCAGGCCAAGTTAAGTTAGAATAGTCTGTGATAGATAGCTCTTGCAGTGTTCATTGCTTGTCACTGAATAAAAAAATGAAAATTAAACAACCCTCTAATCTGTTAATATTAGCATTATATCAAGAAAGCTCACTGAAGGCATGGTATACGTTTCAAAATGTTTTCAAAAGACAGCGACAGCTGGTGATGAACACAATCCACAAAGAATGGGACACTGTGTGTTGGCTCAAGAACATGCATTCCTGCACAAACAACTTCTCTTTCTTTTTTAAACACCTAATCTATAAAATGTTGACTCAGATATTCTTGTAGGGTTTTTATCAACTTTGTTAGCCTGACATTGTTGTGTGTTGATTTGGTCCTTGATGTTCATGATAACTCACCTGAGATCTTTCCACTTAAAAAAAAGAAAAGAAGTAATAAGGTCTTTGTGTGTAAAAATGACAAAAGGATTTGGAGAGCAGCATTGCAGGACACTGCTAGAGCTGCTGACATGCTGATCCCCTCCTTCTACAGCAGATTCAGAAATATTTGCTTTTGTATGTTTGAAGCAGACCCTTCACAGCTGTCCATATCTTTCCAGAGGGTGAGGGGGCATTCACTAACACTTGTACAGTATCTAACAATAACACATTTTTACCCTTAACCCTGCCAACAGGAGAATGTGCCAACAATACCTCGGAGCAATCATGCTCTCTCTGTTGTTATAGTAGACAAGATGACAGCTTCAAGTCACCCAAAAACGTAATGTATCCAGTGACATACCATTGAAAGCAGCTTAGTTTCCTTGTATGTTTTACGTGAAATAGTTTATGTTTACAATGATTCTTTGATTAAGTATGATCAAAGTTATAACATTAAGTAAATTAATGTTTACATTTATGTACTTAATGTGCAAAATCAAGTATATTTGATCAAAGTTACAGCATTAAGTAAAACTTTTTGATATTTGTGTTCCCATCTTGCACTGGGGAATATACAATTTATAAGGTTGCATTTTTTCTAGCTGCATTTATTCCGGTTTATCATTGCTTTTGTTGTTAAGTTTAGTAACTTGTTGTTGTGTGACATCTGGAGTTCATTTTCTACTCAAAATGACCTATTCATACTCAGAAACTATAGGTAATGAAGTATTGTGTACCAAGTGTAACATGAAATCTACTGTTGTTTACTTAAATGTTTCTAAGTAAAGCATGCACTTTAAAAGCATGGCTTGATTCAGTATTACATTGTTTGAGAAAAATGTATTGAATAAGCTTCAAAGTAGAAATTATTCCATATATGTGAAATCTACTTCAAAATATGAGTGCAAACACTTGCAATAGGCCCCCCCCCCCCCCCCCCCAGTCTTGTTGCCTATGGACTTCATGGATTTTAGGTTAAACTGTAGGCCTATATGAATCTTTGTGAACTATATAAATATAATCTTTGGTCCTACAACTGGTCATTGTTTTAAACAAGTTGTTCAACATTTAAAATCACACATTGTCTTAACTAGTTCATTTTAAATTGCATTGCACTGTAACAGATCCACAGTCTTTCTATTAATATTAGCAGGGCCTGATATTAATATTCTTTTATTCTATAGTTTAGATTACATTTCCTGTCCATTAACACTTTTCTTCAGAAAATAATTTTATTCATGAAGAGAATGCATGCTATACTCTCACACCAATATTTTATGCACTCTGTTTTTTAGTTTGCATGAAATTGCGTTTATGACCCTTAAAGTCATAACTAGAGCTTGAGTTCAAAATAATTGATAAAAATTGTAAAAGTCAAGATTATTTAGATTATTAGATGCATTTCTTCAATCTAAATACCTTAGAAAAAGTGTAAAACTGTCAACTAAGTTTCTAACCAACCACTCCCTAAAACAGTGTTTCCCAACCCTGTTCCTGGAGGCACACCAACAACTCTTCCTAATTAAACACACCTGATTCAACTCATCAGCTTGTTAGTAGAGACTCCTAAGACCAGAAATATATGGGACAGATAAGGGACACATGCAAAATGTGTACTGTTGGTGTGCCTCCAGGAACAGGGTTGGGAAACACTGCCCTAAAAGCTTAAAAATGGTGAATTCCAAAACCATGTGACCAACACCATGTGATGTAATTTCCTTCTGGGGCAGCTATTTTGAACAAAATATGGTAAATACCCTCTTAATTTTGTGCTATATTGTATCTCCAATGACCTATTGTCAAGGAGTATCAATTGCCTGTCAACTATGTTGAGTACATTGTTACGGTTTACAATATTTTTATTATTTTATTTCAAACAAATATTAAAATGTGAGGTTAACCTGATTAAGAAAATAACATTTGGTTGACCAGACAAGGCCTGCCATTGAAATTATAAGGCAAAATGGTAAAATCGTCATCCATGTTACTGGCGACAACTATTACTGTTATTGTTAACTATTGACTGTTTTATTTATTTTTTACATTTTAAATATCTACTTTACATACGTGGACTGGAGTTTTCCATGACATTCTTAAAACTTTCAAAATGATCTTTAAATTAGACTTGCTCTTAAAATGCTCTTGTTCTTAGTAACACAGCAGACAAACTGTCGACAGGGCAAACAACTTTTTTTTGTTTTTTGTATTATCAAAATGGTGTTTAGTGATTAAGCTTTGCAACTGGTAGATACATTACACTGATAATATATGTAAATTAAAACCAGTAGTTTACTGAGAAAGTATGTTGTTTTTACAGCTTTTGGCTGATGTGAAGTTATGGAAATTATAAAATCTGCATGCATAATAACTACAATGAAATGAGCAATCGTATGTATAAGACATTGCCCCATCTTCACACGCATAAAGTCACACAGCTATGTTAGGTTGTTTGGGGCAATGCTTTGTTCAAGTATGTTCAAGTTTTTAAATATTAACATTAAACTGTGGCTGCAGGTGCATTGTGACAACTTACCCCATAGATTGACAGTATACTCCACCATAAGGTCAGCCTGTATCAAATAGTCAAGGCTTAAAATTAGATATTTTTCAATAATAAGCTTTGCTACAAACTGAAATAAAAAAAAGTGAAAAAAAATCGTCATTATACAGTATATCTTATAAATCTTTCTTAACTGTCAATGTCTTTACTGTCACTTTGGATAAATGTAATGCATCCTTGTTGAATAAAATAATTAATTTCTTGACCAAAATCAAATATATATAAAAAATAAAAAGATTATACCAAACTTTTCAATGGTAATATATTTCACGGTTTCCAAAAAAAAGTTATTAAGCCAAACAACCCTTTTCAACACTGATATTAACAAGAAATGTTTCAGATTTCTGAAAGATCATATGACACTGAAGACTCGAAAGAATTATGCCGAAAACATAAAAACTTTGCCATCACACACACACACACACACACACATTACTGTGCAAAAGTCTTAGGCATGGTAGTATTTTCACCCCCAAAAAGAGTTTTATGCATTATTTTTATCTTTTGCTGTAGTGTGTCAGTGAGAAATATTAGTTTACATTTCCAAACATTAATTTTTCCTTTAATTGTATAATCCAGTGATATTTTGTGATATAATGCACGAGGAGTCTGACGACAGCTGGTGCTCCACACGGAGATCTGATCTCACCATCATCGAGTCTGCCTGTGATTACATGAAAAAAAAAAACAGTAAAAACAGAGACTGACTAAATCAGGAAGAACTGTGGCAACATTTTAAAGACATTTTAGGAAACCTAGCAGTAAAGCTACAGTACTGTGAAATGTTTTAGGCACTCATAGATTTAATCAATGAACTTCTTTTAACCAAATCAATATTTTATGTGTCCACCCTTTAAAAAAGCTTTTGTTCTCGGTACACATGCACATCGTTTTTCAGGTAGCTTTGGAGGCAGGTTTCTTCAATTGTCCTATAACACTGCCACAGTCCTTCCTGATGTAGTCTGTCTCAGTTTTTTCTGTTTCTTCATGTCATCACATGATAATGGTGAGATCAGATCATACCGGCTGTGACACCTTGTTCATACAAACATCTCACTGGATTATTACAATTAACTACATTTACAATTACGATTATTACAATGAACTACAATGAACTACTACAATTAATGCCAAAAGGGATGTTTTGAAATGTAAATCAATATTTCCTACTGACACACTGCAGCAAAATAAAATAAAAACTGCTTTAAAATCCTTTTTTGGGGTAAAAATCCCGATGTGCCTAAGACTTTTGCACAGTACTCTGTGTGTGTGTATTTATTTAATATACTGTGATGGCAAAGCTGAATATTCAGCTTCATTCCTACACACACACACACACACACACACACACAGAAGTATATAAGTATATTAAAATAGAAAACAAAATAAAAATGTAATAATATTTCACAATATTATTATTTTTACTGTATTTTTTCTCAAATAAATGCAGCCTTGCTGCGAAGCATGTTGAAAAGACTGTTTAAAAATGATTGTTGAGCTTCGCTTTTTCTATGGGATCGAAACGTGCACTGCATTAATGCAATTGTCAGTCTCTTCTAAAAAGTGGGAGATGGAATATCCTCTCAGAGAGTGCCTATCATATTCCATGGCTTTCTGCTCAGACAGGCAACCAATACGGTAAAGGGGTAATGAACAACATATAGAATGTCATGTGACCTCCTGAAAGCTTGGAATAGAAGCAGAGTGCTTTAGCCCACAGTGAGCACACAGTGTGCTCACTTATCACATTTATAGCTTCCTATAGGACATGTAAAAATTATCATTTGTTTCGCCTGAATGAGCCACTGAAGTGTCTCAATCACACAAAGTAAATAATAGACTTGAATGATTTTCATTGACATTATACAAATATGATGTTTTGTAATCTGTAGTGAAACAATGACAACAATATATAAATTCATCGTAAAGCAACAGCTGCTGAGTAAGCAGCCTCACCCTCAGGCCACTCCATGAAGCTGTACATTGTGCATATTTACAATCTCGCAAATCATAAAAGCATGCATGCCAATTGCTCACAATCGAGCCTAGTTATAGTGGTGATAAATTCAATCTAATTTCTAGTATTAATCAGGTAAAGTGTCAACCATAAATGGATGCCACGTATACCAATTCATCTTAACGGCAACAGTGGCAACTGTGTGACGGAGAGGCATATATAACTTACCAATATCTTAAACAGTCAAACTTGAGCTTTAAGTACCGTGAGCTACGAAATAAGTTGACAAAATCAGTCCGGCATGGACCATCTACATACATGCTTGACCCTTAAACCCCAACTGTCAAGAAACCAGGCTTCTGATGCAAAATTTTAAACAAAGCATGTATTGCATGTAAATCAAAATATCAAATACAGCTTTTTTTGGAACAGTACATATTACATCTCAATTACGAATCAGCATGCAAATAAGACCATACCATCAACTTTCTTGCACTGCAAAATGTATTTGAAGAGCATAAAAATTGAATTTGATATATTATTAAACGATTTACTGTTTGAAAACAAATGTTTTACAATTCTTTTAAAAAAGTAGAAATGTAAAAGGTCTTCACACTGATAAGAAGGACAGAGGTCTTTAATATAACAATGCATGTTAAATGCATGCCACTCTAAATGTCTTTGACCCTGTGAAATGACATGAAACTTTAGACCAGTGACTTTATGAAAATGTGTGTGTACATATCTAGCAAAAGTACTTAAGATTTAGTCACACATGGGCAACCTCCACTTTGCTACTCAACCACCTGGAATGACAACACCTGCCCAGAAAGTTTACATCCGATTTGCATATAGTAGACAAAGATAGAGTGCCCTATGACAGATTTGACAGCGAGAGGTTAATTTTACATAGCTGCATGGAGAGAAACATATGTATAATAATGTGTTGTGAATGTAAAAATACATAAACAATGTGTTTTCTGCACAGAAAAAAGTATTTTATTTTATTTTAATCCGTAAAAATATATATTTTAGTTGGTTGTAAAATAACACCGCATAAATTATTTTGCCTTTATTTTAGAGAATGATTCCCTAATCCCAGTGTGTTTTGTCTAACTAGACTGCCAGAAATATCCACTTCCATCCGTCTATCCACAAAAAAACTAAAACTGCATCAGGTGTCTATGTATTTGTATAGGTTTTTTTTCTTTTACTTTTTCCTTTTTAACAAAACAAAAATAACTATTAGGAACAATTTTTTTCTTCTTCTGGGGTGTCATTTTCAATGAAAAGCTATCACATTGAAGACAGTTGTGGGTAGGAAGGTGGAAGGGATAGATAGATGGATGGATGGATGGATAGATAGATAGATAGATAGATAGATAGATAGATAGATATACATTATAGATAGACATTTCAGAGAGTCTAGCTTTGATTAGGACAAAATGAGATTTCAGAGAATATGCATGAATTGACTTTCATTTGACACTAACCTGAACGAGGCCAAACTCTTACAAAATGGATTGTGACAGTCAACACAACGTCAACCTGTAGCCTGTGCTTTGCAGAGACCTCGCATGGCCCTGTTGTCTTAGCTTGACAAAGAATAGCAGCATGCATTCAATCACACTCCTATTTTTCTTTATCTGAATCATGTCAGCAGATCTTTTGCATAGTTTGTCTAAGAGGACATTAAGATGAATAATCGTGCCTGCCTCTGCTAAATATTTGATTTATTGAATGCTATGGTAATATGTTTGAACTAGCAAATTAAGTGTGCACACATATTTATGCTCAATGTTAAAAAACTGGAAAATAAAGTAAGTCAGACAAGACGGATAGAGAGAAGTATATACAGTATAGCATGCATGTTGAAGAGAGGGTGCTTCATGTGTTCTAGCAAATTTGAGCATCTAAGTCGAGTAAAATGGCAAAACGCAAACCAATGCTAGTTTGCACCAGTTGATGAAGATAAATCATCTGGATCACTTTGGAAGTGAAATTCAGATATTCTGCATGTCCTAAGTTTGTTTATTATACAATGACTTGGATAATTTAGGAGACAAAGCAGGCGGCTCATTTAACCTCTGAGCAATGTATGAAAATGAGGGCGTGACTGACTTTGGGTAGGTGTCACATCTCAAAGGATGGATACATGAGCAAAATCATTTCATTTGTATAGCGATTTTCTTATTACCCCAAGCACTTTACATGTACAATGCAACTATCTTAATCGCCACATGAAAAAATGATTTTGTTGACTAGCCGCTGTGTGTCAATGGGCTTACTGCACATCAGCTGTTCAAGTGATGACGTTGAGGATGGGTGGTGGGTGAGGGAAATGAGCCAGCTTTCAGATCTGAGAATATTAAAAGGCCTGGGCTGAGGAACTGCAAAAGGAAATTAATAGTAACAAGATGTCATCTGTGGTGTTAAGATGAACACGTGCAGCTAAGTGTACCTCTCAATGTCGAGCACGTGGTGTGGAATGAAGAAAGAAAACTATAGGCTATTTGAATGGCTTCATTATGCAAGTTAATGACTTGGGCATGCAAAAAAAAATCAAAGTTATGATGGGAGGCCCATTACTCTCAGCTGCATTTTAGGTTTTGCCTAGCAAAATAGGAAAAGAACTGCCAAGGTGAATAAACTGAGGAATAAAAAATGTTTAACTATACAAATAAAACATTACCATAGCAATGCAATCCCATACACATCACTCAAAGCTGTTACATGATTAAATGGAGAATCATCACATGCACTTGCCTGAGTTGCACTGGTTTATGTATTGGGGTGATTTCCAGTCTAACAATCTTCAAGGTATAGAGAAACGTCAAACACGTGACATTTAATGACGCCATTCCGACCCAGCCATGATTATGCCACGACTCAAAAATAAATCTTATGTTAAGGATAACATAAGGTTACACAGAATTTTTTAGTATCCAGATCTGAAATGTTACATACAAATGTTATACATCTACTGCCAGATGACTACAAGATATCGACTTCATGACTATTTATACAGGCTAATATTCAGAATAATTAAGGTAAATATCAAGACTCCTTTCATGTTTAAATCATAAACAGTCCCCCAACCCAATATCAGTTTATAGCTGTTGTTATAGTTTTAATATTTATGCAGGAATACATTGGATTTTATTATTTTTTTTGCGTCAGAAGAACGTTTAAGTTTCTGCAAATAATAGTTGTTAATCAATCAGATTTAATACTAAATGACTCGTTTAAATAAAAATAAATTAAGCAAATAAATAAATTAATGACAATTTATTTATTGATAAAATAATAATAATAAACACTGTCAGTGTTAAATTAACGTCGCCAGTGTTTATAGGCTATAATCCACACGGATTATATAAACAATGACACTGTTAATTTAATAATTCTTAGTAGTAATAATATAGAATTGATACATTTTAATGCCTCATTGCTCTGTGAACAACTGTTAACAGCTATAAAGGGAGCCTCCTTTATACTCTATCTTGGATATTTTGAAAGAGGAAAACCTTCATGTCACCATTCTTTAATCTCACATCCATTTCAAAATCTTCTCGTCAATATTACTTGATCATCCAAATTCATACATTCGTAGATGTTTTAATAAGTCATTTAAAGAATCGTTGAAAAGAGTGTAGACTAAACGAGTGTTTACCAAATTCCTATTTATTTTCGTTACAAAGAGTCGTTTAATCTCAGTCATTCGTTTGTGATAAGTGCTGCTCCAGTTAATTAAACAGATCTGCTTTGGTATAAACGTGTGCCTTGCTTGCCCAGTGATGACGTGGGTACTCGTCTGTATAAAACATTGTAACCTATCAACTGATGAATTCGTTTAAAACAAAGGGCTCAGACACCTCAAGGGCTCTTGAGTGAGTGTAAGACAGATTGCAACAGCACTTAAAACTGCTCAAAGTAGTTTGGAATCGTGTCTTGCGTAACTAGACAATTACTTGGCACGTGAATCAACAGATAACAAATCGCTGTGGGCGTTATATTGTTACCCTTTCGTGTACCACCATGTACTAATGAGCAAATATATTCGAACTACTTCAGCCCCCCTATATTGAGCGTGGGTTTTATATGAAGAGGAAGACTTGCTCAGCATTGTCATCTTAATTAATTATTAGCTGCTCTCTCCTTCTGCTGTCCACCAACGCCTGTCAAACCATCCATGTTGCAGACAAACTCATTAGTCTGATGTATAACCCTAAAGTTTGGAAGATTAAGTTCAGAATGCGTTTAGTTTAGAATAATACTGAAGTTACAAACTGTAAATGCCACCTTCTTCACTTTGACCTGCAGTTGAAGAAAATCCTGAGTACAATTCCAGGCACCACTCATTTCCACAGGCAGTGAGAGAGAGAGAAAAGAACTCGTTGACGTTCCTTTCCTGCTTGTTTGGACTCAACAGAAGGCTCGCTGTCGACCTAATTTCGTTTTGGTAACAGATCAGTCCAGTGATTAAATTAGACGGGTCCAAAGCCAACCCGGACCGATCTGCGAACCGTGGCGTCACTTCCAATTCGAGTGTTAAACAGATTTCCGTTCTAAACGCACATAATGAACTCTGCGTTCAGCTAGTCTTAAAGGAAGTCTTAAAGTGAGCATTACTCGTATTAAAAATGACAATCGAGATAGCACAGGTCTATTTCAGAAGCTGTTACAGTAGGGAGATAACGCATTGTTCGCTAAACTCTTGCGATTAAAATGAGAAACTAAATGCAGCTGGTCAGTGTAGATGTGAGAGGAGATGAAGGCCTAAATCTCAATGCAAAAGTCTGAAACGTTCTTTCTTTATTTCTCTTTCTCTCATTCGGAGAGCCTTTCACGCAGGCTTTGACATATTCTAGCTGTTATCAGATTGATGGGCTAGTTTGATTGAAGTGGCTTTGTCATGCAAATGTCAAGCGCGTGATGGATGGGCGCCGTGCGCTGACAAACTTCTGGAGGTCCCCTCACCATTGGCGCCGTGAGGTCTCACGTGACCGGCAGCTGAGGTAAAGATGTGTTATAGGGAAGCACGAGCAAATTCTCAAGAGGTAAGCATTTCCCCCCTTCCGCATGACATACTGTTGCGAGCTTGCAGGACAGGAGGCTCTCCCGATCTCTCAGGTTGACCCTCGGCCATTGCTAGCGCATGGACGATTCCAGAATGAACTCTTTCTTAGAGTACACAATTTGTAACCGTGGGACGAACGCCTACCCGCCCAAGGCTGGATACCACCACTCGGACCAGGCGTTCTCGGGCCCCTTCCTCACCGGACACGCAAGTGACAGCTATAACGCTGATGGACGACTTTACATTGGGGGGAGCAGCCAGCCAACAACAGCAGCCGCACAACATCAGCACCAGAGCGGCGTTTACGCGCATCACCAGCACCAAACGCATCAGAGTGGCATCGGCCTCACCTATGGTGGCACGAGCAACAGCTATGGGACACAAGCCTGCGCAAACCCAGACTATGCTCAACACCAGTATTTCATAAACCCTGAGCAGGATGGGATGTATTATCACTCATCGGGGTTTTCTACCTCAAACGTCGGTCCTCACTATGGCTCCATGGCTGGTGCTTATTGCGGGGCGCAGGGAGCCGTTCCAGCCGCACCTTACCAGCATCATGGATGCGAAGGCCAGGACCACCAGCGAGGCTACTCACAAGGCACCTACGCCGACGTATCGGCCTCCCAAGGGAGGGAGAGAGACACGGATCAGTCTCCACCTGGGAAGACATTCGATTGGATGAAAGTCAAAAGGAACCCCCCGAAAACAGGTGGATTGAACTGCCTCTTTGACGCAAATATCTAGTGCTGAAGACTCAAACCGAGAAAAATGATGCCTTATATAAAGATCTACATTAATTATATAACACGTTATACACAAATTAGAAACTGTTTCTCGAAGATATCTAAACATGAAAGACATTTAAATAACGGTTCACTTGAGTTTCAACCCGTCTCACCCTGCGTTAATGCATCAAACAGACGTGCTTTCGAAATGCACCAGCACTGTTATCTTTACTTTTTCCAGGTTCTCGCCGCGCAACATTCGTTTTTGTTGGCCTCCATTGTGTTCTTAAGCTTTCGTCTCCTGTCCCAGCCGTGTTTGCCTCACAACGATTTAATGCACAAACTTTTACGCAAAGGGGCCACCATTTTGACATACTCTACAAATTGAGTGGTCATAAAGCCATCTTTGGGGAGTATTGAATTGCATGTATTCCATGTACCCCGTTATGAGCTCTTTCAAAATTGATAAATGTAGACAGGGGTAATTATTCTAAGGTTATCCGAAGTTTGCAGTAATTGTCTTGCATGCACTGCGATTTAAATCGTCACATCTAATTAAGGGTATGAACAACCAGCACTTGCACAACTGATTGTTATTAGTGTTTTATCTTAATAAATATAAGCCAATTAATTATGATTATGACTAATTTCTCTGTGTTAAATTGTTTGACAAACATTCGTGTAACCATCCTTTCATTTCCCCCCTCGCAGCTAAAGTGGCCGAGTACGGTCTGGGACCTCAAAACACAATTCGGACGAATTTCACAACCAAGCAACTCACAGAGCTCGAGAAAGAGTTTCACTTCAGCAAATATCTCACTCGAGCGCGGCGAGTTGAAATCGCAGCCACGCTCGAGCTGAACGAGACTCAGGTTAAGATCTGGTTTCAGAACCGCCGAATGAAGCAGAAGAAGCGAGAGAAGGAGGGACTCGCGCCTGTTTCGTCCACGTTGTCTAAAGACATCGAGGATAACTCTGATCACTCATCTTCAACATCTCCAGGAGCTTCTCCAAGTCCGGATTCCTAACTGTGGGTGCATTGAACAACAGATCCGAAATATATCGTAAAGTCTATTAATTTAAGCTTTCCAAAATGTGCCAGAAAGACTTTCTCCTGTTCTTCTACTATAGGACAATTCGTTTGAATGCTATTCGTCAGGCGAAAAGTGAAAAGCGAAGAGACTTTTAGCACAACAATGGACATATTACACCGTCTGCTCAAATACAATTTCCAAAACTCATGGGAAACGTGTTATACAGGGTATTTCTACAATTATGATAAATATAATGCACTTTCAGGCAAGTTTACAAGTCTCTAGACGAACCTAACTGAATTTACAGGGAGTTTACTGTGTCGTCAAAATATGTCTTGAGGCTTTTATTGTTTATGATGATTGATTTAATGCACACATTTCATATCTGAGTCTTGTGGATTGTAGCTTATAAGGGTTTTCGGACTCCTTGCACTATGCGTTTACAGGGTAGGCCTTTACTGAACACCAGCACAATTTACCGGAACATGTGAACGATTCCCTCCCAATGTACACCATGATATTTCACAATTCATTCATTTATAGAGAGAAATAATTAACACTGTGTTGCCAGTCAGGCCCAATTTACTACATAAACCTGAATATTGAACATGTGACATGCGCCTTGGGAAAGTTCCGTTCCGTTTGTAGACAAAAAGGACAATGCAGGGTGTTTAAATGTACTTTTCTTTATTAAAACAATTACATCATTTTTAGCCTAGGACTTTGCTTATGCGCAGACGAGCTGAGTTTTATTAGTTACTGTCTGTAGGATTATAAATGCATCAATCAAATGTTTTTGTCGGTTCTTTATCTACCTCAAATAAAAATATTTTACTGAACCAGTCTCTCACAAGATTATGTACGCGTGGGTAGGCCTGCATAAAATAAGAAAAATGTAACAACATATATTATTAAAAATAAAACGATAAATGATGACACGGGTTTAACAGGCTTGGAGGGTGAGAAAACGATCACCAGTCAGTGTTATAGGATGCTCTGAGCACGGAACGGAATGTTGTTGAGCTATCAGGGTGGCTCACGATGACCTTTTTACCTCATTGCTCTTCTGGGATATCTAAACATACAAACAGACTCTTTCACTGAGTGGTTTAGGGATGGCACAAATAGCACTGAGCCTGAGCAAATTCAAAGAAAGTCATGCTTTCAAAGAAAGAAACAGAATTGTGGGTGGTGAATTTTATTTATTGAGTGTTGTACTGAACTGACGTCTTATTTATTGCTAAACACATGGAACACTTTCAAAACCATAAATCTTTACAATAGTTGTCTACACGCGTTTCATTATCATTCTCGAGTGCTTAACAACAAATAAAACATTCTTAAAAGGGAAAAGCATCAATTTTGAAGCTTCACATCAGTTCTACAAAATCTTTTGCTAAAATGTTATTGTAATTGACAAAGACATATTAAGGTATTAAGGTATGGGCACACAAATGCGTAAGGTTAAATTTGTGGCATGACAGACATGTTTGGTCTTTGGAAAAAGACCCACGTACACCAGCTCTCTGGGTGGTTCTGTTCATGAAACAAATCTAAGCCAGTGTGTTTTTGACAAGTAAGACAGCACATTGTAACAGTTCCTTGGCAAAAACTTGACAGGCAGCCGATTGGCTTCTGCAACAACGCTAAAGAAATGTTCAAAAACATACAATAATATTTAAATATGACTCAATTTATGCTAAATAGTTAAAATAGTGCCTGCCACACATTCAAAATATTCTTAATATTATGAAAGGCACTTTTACTAACTTTTTCTAAGATGTTTGTATTCCATAAATATATTAATAATCTACA
This sequence comes from Rhodeus uyekii, assembly GCA_037043235.1. Lineage (NCBI taxonomy): Eukaryota > Metazoa > Chordata > Actinopteri > Cypriniformes > Acheilognathidae > Rhodeus > Rhodeus uyekii. The sequence continues at coordinate 4,761,958 of JAWRVZ010000029.1, read as the reverse complement.
ACATATATGGACAGATAATCAAACCATAACGGTTTGGCTCACGATGTATCAATACAGAGGAAGTAAAGACGATACAGTAACTGCTCTGTGAGTCGCTCAAAGGCCATCTGCTGGTGCAGATTTCACTCACGCTGTTTGGGGCGTTTGTCCTGTACCCCCTGAACGGGCCTTTGATCCGGCCGCTATCCCCGCGGTCAACCTCCCTGCTCTGCATTGAAACGTAAAGTGATGCTTACAGTAGGGGGTTTAAATAGAGGTCACCCTTAACTTTACCTGAACTCTAGCAAAAAAAAAAAAAAAAAATTAAATAGACGATAAATCTGACTTCAGTATTCCATATAAGCAAGAAGATATTGAGAAACATTTGAAAAGCAAAATTCATCAAAAGTTAACAAAAGCAAAGTGTTATCATAATTACAGTTGTGATTCGTTTCAGTCGTTTATTATTAGACTAACTTTAATTTGTTATCCCTCATATTAATAGGCCAATAGGCTATTGTGATTTGTTTTAGCCAATGTATTGCCAGTTAAATATACACAGGATTTATTCATGAAGACTGGACGTAGCCCACATTATTATTTATTAAAGGGTAGCATACCGGGTTGCTCCAATGGAAAAACCCAAATGAATAATACATTTTTTTACTTTTAATAAAAAAAAAAAATATATATATATATTTAATTTTATTTTAATAATAATAATAAATATAAATATATATATATATATATATATTATTAAAATAAAATAATATATATATATATATATATATATAACTAGAGCACAGATAGTAAACTGATAACTGATATATTTTAAATAAATTAATTTATATATTAAAACATATGTTTTTTTAAATAATTTATATAAATTTAAATTGTTTATATATATATATACATATATATATATATATATATATATATATATATAGATGTATAGATATAAATTAATTTAATTAAAATATATCAGTTATCAGTTTTCTATCTGTGCTCTTGTGATAGTCTTTCGTTTAAGTTAGACCCCTGGTTTTAGGATTTCTCAGTTTACTTTTGCGCCACCTCAAAAACACAAGCAGAGCAAAGCAGGTGAGCGGGAGAGGGCAAACTCCGGTGAAAGAACTAGGGGAATGAACTCTGAGCTGGAGGGTGCTGACAAGTGGTGAAGAGAACTACTGGAGGGGGGTCTGAAAGGTTTGGGGGTCATTTTTCGAACATTTAAGGAAACGAGTTTGCCTAACTTTTCCCCCCTTGTTCTCTCTCTCTCTTGTGGCCTCACCTCTCCCCCAAAGTTTACGCGGGCTTGACAGTTCCATTTCATCCACGACCCTCTGACGGACTACCCCAATATTTGCTCAGGCGGACAGGTTTGCCCTGGGCCCTGCCTCAAACATCCCCTGACTGCTTCTCCCCTGGCCTCGGTTCACCCAGAGTTCAGGCTAAATTAATACTCGAAATAGGCAGGTCAGCTTGTCAGGAGCTACGGACGGGCTTGCATCTCGCAGGGGTCACGCGCAGGTCTAACTCTCCAGCTTGAACCGCGAGCACCGTTCTGGGGCTTCACAATGTCTCTCTAGAATTATTTAGCTGTTCACCCATATCTTCCCTCTCCCCCCGGTCAGCACCTTTGATTCACCCATCATTCCAGCACACTGCAAATACATGTCGTGTTTTTAATTTAAAAAAGCTCCAGAAGGACTTTCGATTTAGAAACCATTTATAGTCTTGGCATTTGAGGTTATCTCAATGGCTGCTGATAGCTATTGTATATTGTTCGTGAATTACAGGGGGCCAAAATGCAGGATGTTGGAAAAACATACTCGTATATTAAGTTAAAAAAAACATGTTCTAAGAAGATTCGGAATGGTTTACAAATTACTTCATAAATAATCGCTTACACACGCTTCTAAAATAAAATGATCAAGATTGATTTACACAGAAAAACCCGAAACAATTTTCATATAGTTTAAAACATATTTGGTGTAAACTGTAGATGAAAAAATATTTATGAAAGCACCCGAGATTATTTTTCTTTTCTTTTCAATTTTGCATGGTCTGTTTTGAATTCTACATACAACTTTAGTTATACGTATTCATGCTACTGACCTTATCATTTTTCAGCATTACCTTATTATTATTGTGATGATTATTATTATTGCTATTCACAATTGCTCGCGATAAATGTACCATTGTTATTTTAGCTGAAATATTACTCTTCTAAATAGCTGTGGATTTATTATTAATATTATTATTATTATTAAATCACATTGCACCGCATGCTAAAGCTTACAAAGTTTAACAACACACATTATTTCTAAAGAAAAATCTATTTTATTGGATAAATTATTATTGCTATTATTATGTTAGTTGTTTACGATACAAAAAAACCTCTAATAACAGTCACATTATTATTACTACAAATAATTAATTAATTAATAATGTAATTTGGCTAGAACATGCCGCTGCGTAAAGATATTGAACTTTGCAAAGTTTTTAAAACGTTTGCCCTTTAGTTAAATATGGTTCAAGACAAACTTAAAAAAAAGTTTTTCTTCACAATCCATCAAAAGTGGAAAGGAGCGCAACCCACTCAGCAGGCCGTCAGGGTTCATGTAACTGAATGTGTTAAAAAACGCTGCTGAACTCATCCTGACCCTGCCTTGACCAGACGCATTCAAGAACACCCCGAAATTACGAGAAAACTGGGGTCACGACGAAAGTTGCGAAAGTTTTATAAATGCGGTAACGAAAATCCTCAGTAACGTGGAATTATTAATAAACAAGGGGAATATTCTACAGTTTAACAACTTCACTTATGCAAAAAAAATTGCCAGTTTGCTAAAGCAAAATGTTAAAACACTACCAGCTTATTTTTAAAATCTAATAATAACAAGTTAATAATCGGATAGTAGTAGTAATAATAATAATAATAATAATAATAATAATAATAATAATAAGCTAAATATCGAACAATCTTTCTGGATTTTTGTATTTAAATCAAATGAATAAATCAAACTATATGTTTATCATTCACGACAACGGGTTCTGTCCATTTCAAAACTGGTGAGAACAGGATTGAGAACATCTATTCTGCTTCTTCTCACATTCTTGGCTGAATTCAGAGCAAAAGGTTATCTGAGAGAGAAATTCCTCCCTCACGCTTGAGGAAGGCCAGAGAAAAGGCCAGCAGGCCACCAAACAGAAGCAGAAGAACCTAAGAACAAGTTACGCAATGCCAAACGCATTTACAAACTCTACTGCGATCGCTCAATTAACTCAATTATTGCAAATATGATCAAATTTGAATTTTAACCATGTTAATATTCCGAGCCAAATTATAGAGATTAATATGATGTTATGACGCAACTAAGTATTTGTTTAGATTCCAGTGTCAAGTGCGCGCAAACCAACAATAAATTACGATAAAACAGATCTATGCATGTTTAGTTGATTCTGGACTCACTTTATTTGACTAACATCTAACGATCAGATGTTTGTTGATAAACGTTGATGTCGTTTTTAGAATTTGTGTCAGTTATTATATTTTGCACGATCCACAGTCCCATTTTTCTATTGTCTCCTTTCCTTATTCGCGTGCGGTATCCGATTCTTGTTAGATTAAAAGAGTTGCCCTACATCTCTTGTCGTTTACACAGACGGAGTGTTGAATGAGATCTGCACAAAAGCCCAGTTTACCTCATGCAAATATAACATGTTGTTACAAGATATTTATATCTCAAATGGAGATTACAAACAGAGGACCCCCCCCCCCTCTCGTTCACACACACACACACACACACACACACACACACACACACACACACACACACACACACACACACACACACACACACACACACACACACACACACACACACACACACACACACACACACACACACACACACACACACACACACACACACACACACACACACACACACACACACACACACACACACTGTTTGTAATTTACATCTGATAAGCCACACAATTTGGAAATTAGTACAATGTGTAAGTTACACACACACACTGTTTACTTTACTTTACATCTAATACCAGCTATTCCTCACAAAGAAATTGGAAATGTGTAGTACAATGTAAGTTCCCTATTCATTAGTGAATAAATGTTTGGGACAGTGTGTGTGTGTGTAGTAAAACAACATGAGGAATCCACATACAGGAGTGTCTGACAACCAAGACTGACAGATTTGTTGGTATCCATGACAACCACTCACCCCTCTATTCTATTTTTTTCATCCACTTGTTTTCTCCCAAAAATAACACATATATTTCTCTTAGTCATTCTTTCCCTCTCCTCGTGTCTGTTATCACTGTAAACTCTCTAACAGCTGGAGCACAGCCTGAAATCAGGAGTACATGTGGCAGTGTGTGTCAGAGTGTTTTAATTGGTAACCAAACTCTGAATGAGTCAGAAACTGATGCTTGCTGTGTGAAGACAAAATCCTACTCTTGAATAACAGGCCAGAAAGACATTTCTGGACAAGGTGTCAAACTGGGTCCTGCATGTTTACTGTCATTTTTAAAAATACTTGTCTTACAAATTTATTTATTTTGCACAGGATTGCAACTGGTTGAATACCAAAGAAGCCATTGAGCAGATAGTGATTGTGATTTAAACCCAAAAGATACGAACCAAGAGATAAGCCTGTGGACATTGATATCGAGATCGAAGGGACTAAGGTTCTCTCGTCTTTAAGGAATGTAGCTGTAGCAGTTGCCATGTTATCCAGACTTATTCCTTGAATCTTAGCTACCAACGACAAATCAAAGTTACATTTGAGATCATCCAAAAAGTGTTATCAACCTGGATGGACACAAAGTTTCACCAAAGGTGCATGTCCTAAAGAACAAGATGCTGGAGTAACCTTGTGTGTATGGACTCAAAAGACTAAATTTTGATGCAAGAAAGGAGCTGTAGCCCATTGTTGTGATGAAGCCTGTTCAGTGTTTTACACATTTTTGTAAAAATGCTGTGGAACTTTAAAACTACTGCTGCAGTATCAGGATTGTTAAACAAACATTGTTGTTTTTACATTGATTTGGCAATGTCAGTGATTAAAATATTTCTTGCAAACATATTTAAAAAATAATATTGGTAATCTTTCTTGAATTATGTTTTTGTTTCTTTTGTGTGTGTTTGTGTGTGGGTTTTGTGCTCTTGTGTTCCATTTGCCTAAATTAAGTTGAGACAACACAATTCAAATGCATGAAATAGGTGTCATAATAAAATTAAGTTAAACCAACAACTTATTCATTTTACTCTTGTTTAAAGTAAATAAAGTTGCTCAGTCAACTTAATGTCTGGTTGTCGATATTAAATAGTTCAAATTCATTGGCTCAACAAGATTAAATAGTTTACAGGTAAATTCCACAAGATAATTCAAGTCAAAATGATTTCGTCTCATTGATTCAACATCAATTTTGCTCTTCTGCTCAGACAACACAATTCAAATGCGTGGAAATAGGTGTCGTAATAAAATTAAGTTATACCAACGATTTATTTTTTTGAGTGTGGAGGGACACTGTCCTGTACAGTTTTGCTCCAACTTGCCTGAACACTGGAAGTTTCTAGTATTCCTATAAGAGCTTGGTTAGCTGGTTCAGGTGTGTTTAATTGGGGTTGGAGCTGAACTCTGCAGGACACTGGCCCTCCAGGAGCTGGTTTGGACACCCCTGTCCCAGGGAGCAAAAAGTGACAGCTGTCAACTGTGAAAAATAAAGATAATAAAAAAAAAAATCTGTTAAAGTCACCATGAAATCAAAACGTACACTTCATATTTTTCATGGAATATTACAGCATTATTTATTATTATTATTCATTATTTGTTTAAAATGCATGTACCCTCGTAGTCTTTAATCAAAATATCTCCCCCATCCCTCTTTCAGTGTCATCTCTCCTCTGATGATGTGTTCAGGCATGAGAGTGAGGCAACCTGTCACTCAGATGACATCATAGAGATAAACTACAACCGTTCAATCAATTCCCAAAGGACAAAATCAAGTCCCGCCTTACATTTTTTCCTTGTTCGAAAAGCCGCTTTACTGTGATTTACGTCACAATAGGGGATGAAAGACTATAGCAACTTCTGCCAACTTTCATATTTTAGCGCATTATTGTAAAGCGATTTCAAGACTCAGTGAGGCCTTCTTTCATCAGAGACATGTGCAACTCTTCAGAGCTGTCAGAAACCAGAGCAGGGGTTTCAAGAGGCGCTGGAGCTGAAGATTATTTTTGTGTGTCTGCACAGGTGTGTGTAGGTCCAGAGATCAGAGGTCTGGATGAGATGGTGCAGACAGGACAGACACGTGGAACATTTAAACCAAACCAGAGACCGATGACCAAGAATAGTATCTGTGTGAGGGGGGACATCTCATTTTCAGATGCTCTGACATTCAGTATGTAGGAGTGTATTTTTGTATATGAGATAGTGATGACCTGAAGACAGCATGGAAACCCAATCTAAAACAAGACCTGGCTTCAGTCCACACATATGCTCTCTTTAAAATCATTCCTTGTCCATCACAACAGTTCATAGCGAGGGTACACCAGCAGCCTTTGACCTACAACCACACATACACTCACACGAAACTGCATCTTGTGCTGAACTACAGTAGGACTAGTGTAGGAACATATGAACGCACAACTATCCAAACCTGCCATGTTTGTAGCACAACCAATCTAAAACCAGCTTGATGTTTAAAAGTAATCAGAGACTCAAGGTTACTCTGGCACCTCACTTTCAGCTCAACAACACACTCCATGTGACACCAAAGGTCAAAAGTGTTTTGCCCCTCCTTCCATCCTTCTTTCACCCTTACCCCCACTGAAAGAGGGCAATATGTGTTATACTGATGACAAAAGTTGTTATAAATGTGTGTATGACTCAAGGTGAGTGTCGACGTCCTGGAAGTGTGAAAAACCTGATCCAAAGAACAGCTGTAGCTTTTCTAATTTAATATGATGCTTCAATCTCTATTTTAGAAACTCATAGCAACAGAAAAAAAGACTACAACTGCACTTTTATATACTTAAAATAAAGGTTAGAAAAAGGTTTTCGTTTAGTGCCAAACCCTTTTTGGTTCCCAGAGAACAGCTCTTACAACAGCTCAACAATTTATTTTTCTTATTGTAAAGAACGTGAATAATCTGAAGAACCTTTAGCCACTCTAAAAACAAAACAATGGAAAGCTAACATTGATATGTCAAATTTCTTTGTTTACCATCTGAGAGGAAATTGCAGCAAGAATTTAAATGTTTAAAAGTTTTAAATGTTATTTAGACACTGAAATTCATCAAACCAGTGGAAAAACTGTTTAAATAAATGATTAAATGATTTACCACTAAGATCAGTGGGATTAAATGAAAATAAGATGCTTTCAAATAAATGCATATATTTTAAAAAGTCAAAATAAAAATAAATGAATCCAAAAAAAATTTTTTTTCAGAATAATTTGAACATTTGGCAAATGCCAAGTAAGTGTATAATGAAAAGGCATACAGTTAAAATAAAGATGGATAAGTAACAATATGTTGGGTGAGGTCTAAAAGTTACTTTTGATGTCAATACAAATAGGCTATCCTGAAATGTTTGGAAAAAAGGCATTTCTTATGATCTGATGGGAAATTTCAATTCACGAACATTTAAAAATAGCAGATAATAAATAATTATATTCTTTTCACTAAATATTTAATTAGACATTTTCAAAGCAATTAAAAAAAGCAAGCCAACACACGCACGACAGACAAGGAGAGAAGGAGAGAGAGAGAGAGAGAGAGAGAGACACGACTGGACATCAGTTTAATTCTATATTATTGCTTATTGTGATCAATCAACTGTGGAATATTTATGTTCATTGCACTTAATGTCTCATTTCTTTTGCCCTGATGCTGTTCATTAGACTTCTCTCTCATCTTTGTCCTGAATATGCCTGTATTATCCTTCTGGAAGCGTGATGAACTGAGACTCTCCATAAAATCTCCCGCCTGGATGACAGGAAAGGGTGGGCTTACCCACACATACTCATTCTTTCTCTTCATGAGCTAATCAGGTGAAATCCAATTTAGTTTGGGAAAATCAGGGCATTAAAAATTTACATGAAAAAAGGCAGAAAAAGAGAAAGCAAGAAAGATGGATTACAATTTTTTATATTTTCTACATCCTATAAAACAGAGCCACGTTTGTGCATATGCATGTGCTGCTTTAGATTTCACATGCTGTGATGTTCTTGGCACTTGGCCTGCGGTGTCTGGGGTTCACTGCAGCAGAGTGAAACCAGGTTGATGTCACTCTGGGATCGGCTCATATGGTCTGAGGGAGGTTCCAGTTGAGAGCTCAGATTTACTTTCCTCTCCCACAGCACACTGTCTGGATCTCAATGACAGCTAACCTCTGACTGAACTCTCCCTCTCTCTCTCTCTCTCTCTCTCTTTCACACACACACACACACACACACACACACACACACACACACACACACTCACACACACACACTCTCTTTCCTTTCCTCACTGAACTGACATTATCCAGCTATAATGTGCAGACATTATAATATTAATGGCTTGAAATACACAGTTGTCATGTATAAATATTTCAGAGGGGAGCTGTACAGAAAATATCAGACAATCTCACATTAAAATCTCATGTCAACAAAGATTTGGGCAAAAAGGCATCAAATAGACAAGCCTTATAAGATACTTACACATTTGTCTCAGCATCAGCCTGAGGGACCGCAATTTCTCCGTTCATTTCAAAATGCATAGCTCTAATCTGATTGGCTGGCTTTATGCACCTTCCTGTGGGCACACAGTTTCTTAATACACAATCACTTTGTTCACAATAATAGACTGACTTTGCAATTAAAAAAATGCAAATTTGATAACATATCTACATACAATTATTCATTAAATGAACAATCACGAATGAACAATGAAATACAATAATTATTAATATTATTCACTGATAATTCATCTTTGTTCATCATTTATTTCATTATTTATTAATTAAAATGTATTCATTAAAATTTAACACACACACACACACACACACACACACACACACACACACACACACACACACACACACACACACACACACACACACACACACACACACACACACACACACACACACACACACACACACACACACACACACACACACACACACACACACACACACATACGGGTTTTTGTGGTTTACAAGGACACTGAGCCCCAAACCAGTCTGTTGGTGGTTTACGGGGACACCCCTTTCCGCTTGCTCTACAGAGATGAGACAACTATCAAAATTTTTCTTTTGAGCCCCACATCACAGATCTCACTTCAGAATTGCTATACACACAACACAACCTATAATATGACAACATGACAATTTACCTACTAACGAGGACTCTGATAATTAGACGCACAAGCTCCGCCCATGACACAAAACTATATTATAAGGACTAACTGGAATTATGAGGACAGTTGCTGTACAATACAAACAAGTGTCACAAACGTGTATTAGAGGGACACAAATTAATTAAGAGGACACGGTACACACATACACAACTGAATACATTGTGTATTATAAGGACACACCTGATTATGAGGACAGTTGCTATACAATACACACAAGTGTCACAAACGTGTGTTAGAGGGACACAAATTAATTAAGAGGACACGGTACACACATACACAACTGAATACATTGTGTATTATAAGGACACACCTGATTATGAGGACAGTTGCTATACAATACACACAAGTGTCACTAACGTGTATTAGAGGGACACGGTAAACACATACACAACTGAATACATTGTGTATTATAAGGACACACCTGATTTATGAGGACATATGATTAGAGTCACCTGTGGGATCATACTCACACAGACACAACCATTTAAAAAGATGATATTGTAAAAAATTGTGTATGATTATGTAAATATGCAACTGTATTTTATAGGACCTACTATTTGTGTTCTGATATGCACATATGAGCATTTAACAGACATGAGAACATATAACAGAGAACAAAGTGCAAAGTTTATTAATGTAGTTATTAATATTACAATTACATAAATCAAGTTACACATACATTTTTCTCAAACATTTTAAAAACATTTCATAAACAAATTGTAATAAAAATAGCTGAAAACAAACAAAAGGGATAGTTCACCCAAAAATGAAAATTGTCAAATTTCCTCACCGTTATGTTGTTCCAAACCTGTATGATTCTCTTGCATCTGTTCAACACAAAAGATGATATTCTGAATAATATAAGTATCCAAACATTTGACAGTAGCCATTGACTTACAGTGTGTGTGTAATATATATATATATATGGGTGATTCTCATGAAAACATGGTTTTAAAAATGTCAAACATGAAAATTTAAAAAATGCTTGAATTAACAAAAAATTATTTCAGACATTTGAACCAAAGTCTAAATTATTTGTGCACATTATTTTAAAAACATTCACTTACAGTTTAAGACATTTTTGAACATAATTTCCAAAACAAGTCCTAAAAATTCTCATTACTGCAAGTCTGAAAACATCAATGTTGTTAGAAAAGCTAATACATTTTAACATTTTTAAAATTGGATTATTAAGAATCATGCACAGTAATTTGAAATTCTGAAATTTTTATTTTTAAATTAACAGGATTTTTATTTTGAATGCTTTTTCGCATCACCACAACACCTTCCACAATTTACAACCTATTTTTTTAGAATATTTAAATGAAACCTGACCATTTTTTTAATTATGTGACAAATCTGAAGGAACATAATGTGTAGAGTCTGTACAAGTGTTGAAAAGTAAACTGTAAACTACAATTTTTCTTTTAATTAAATTAACATTTATAGAACTGTTTTGGTAATGATATATAGGTTTTGGAAATGAGGTTGATTATCTTGGTAATGATAATAAGTATCTAAAGTTTTGTTAAAATCATAAAATTTAATGTAGAACATAGCCATGGATTCTAGTTTAAATACGTTTAATTTTGTAGTGCAAAAATACATAAAATATTACATATTTAAACATAAGCAGAAGTAGTAAAAACAATAGAATAAAGATAAAAGAAATAAAGAGTCCTTCATGTTTTTCAGGTAGATCTAACTGTAGTTTCAGGAAACGTGTTTATCATAGCAGGTTTATGCCAAAAGCAGGAGCAAACTAGACAGAAGATATAATAAACCTAAGGTTGTTTATTGTGATTAAGATGGAGTTGTGTAAGATGTCCTCATAATTACTCCTGGTGTCATATTGTGGGGGATGGGCAGAAGTTCAGTGTTAATCTTATACAGCAGTCAGACGGAGTCATGGGTTGTGTAAAATGTCCTCATAATTACTCCTGGTGTCATATTGTGGGGGATGGGCAGAAGTTCAGTGTTAATCTTATACAGCAGTCAGATGGAGTCATGGGTTGTGTAAAATGTCCTCATAATTACCGTATTTTCCCGCATATATCCCGCGGATTATACCAGATTTTACAAACCCCGCAGGGGGGGTGCGGGATATATAAGGGTGCGGATTATATCACCAATTTTTTACACGTAATAATATTTCAATATAAAACAAATTTTGCGGTATTTTCTTTCTGTTTTTCTGTCTTGCACGGGTTGTCTGCCTCTGTACTGTCAGTATTACAGCTGGCGCTGATAGGCTGTTTGACCTGTCAATCATGTAAGAAGACGTGATTGGCTGTCTATCTCTCTGATAGCTGGCGCTGATAGGCTTTCTGACCTGTCAATCATGCAAGAAGACGTCATTGGCTGTGCTGCATGATAGCGTGCTCTTCTCATCCCATCAACATGCTTCCAGGGGGAGAAGCATTTATTTTTCTTCTGATTTTGAATTTCGCGCACAAGCACTGTGTACCGAGCCTGAACAGTTATGATAATTGACATCATGTGAGCAACATTCGAAATTCGAATCGTGAACTTGCACAAAAAAAAAATTCATCATGGGTGCGGGATATCTGAGGGTGCGGATTATACCAATGATTTTTTACACAAACCCCCAAAACCCGCGGGATATATGAGGGTGCGGATTATCTGCGTCTGCGGATTATATGCGGGAAAATACGGTACTCCTGGTGTCATATTGTGTGGGATGGGCAGAAGTTCAGTGTTAATCTTATACAGCAGTCAGATGGAGTCATGGGTTGTGTAAGATGTCCTCATAATTACTCCTGGTGTCATATTGTGTGGGATGGGCAGAAGTTCAGTGTTAATCTTATACAGCAGTCAGACGGAGTCATGGGTTGTGTAAAATGTCCTCATAATTACTCCTGGTGTCATATTGTGGGGGATGGGCAGAAGTTCAGTGTTAATCTTATACAGCAGTCAGATGGAGTCATGGGTTGTGTAAAATGTCCTCATAATTACTCCTGGTGTCATATTGTGTGGGATGGGCAGAAGTTCAGTGTTAATCTTATACAGCAGTCAGACGGAGTCATGGGTTGTGTAAAATGTCCTCATAATTACTCCTGGTGTCATATTGTGGGGGATGGGCAGAAGTTCAGTGTTAATCTTATACAGCAGTCAGATGGAGTCATGGGTTGTGTAAAATGTCCTCATAATTACTCCTGGTGTCATATTGTGGGGGATGGGCAGAAGTTCAGTGATACTTAAATACAATAGTCAACACCCGTTATGCAAAAGTATTTATTTATAATATCTATCCCCTTAAGATTTCAACCTCAGCTGAGACTTGATGATAATGATCAACAGGTCATTAATTTACCTGTTACGTTTTGTCAAGATGATGCAGAATCTCCATGAGCTGCATATATTGTATTTTACAGAAAAGTAAAATTACTGTTCAATAAGTAAGCTTCTTTCTCTCTCTCTGACACTTTTTGAGAGCATTAAACAGGTCATTTATTTAGCTTTGGAAAAATTTGGCATGAGCGTTTATTTCTAATATGTTCTGTAATGGGCTCTCATGTTTCTCATACAGCAGTACATATGATCTACTGCCGATCTGTGCTATCTACACTGAATTTGCCTATCAATTTCTTTCTCCTTTTTTTCCTTTTATTCTCACATTCTTCTGCACTTTTTATTATTTTTCTTATATCTGTAAAAGATTTCTTAATTCTTTAAATGCTATTAAAGAAAAATCTAGTACTGTATTAGATTAGCACTGAATGTCAGCCACACAACTAAAAGTCTGTAGTATTGTAGTATTTTAAGTCTGATTGGATTTAAAAATTTGTCAATTAAACAACATATTAGAAATAAATGCTCAGGCCTATGCCAAAATTTTCCAAAGGTAAATACATTACCTGTTTAATGCTCACATGAAGCGTCAACTGTTGATCAGTATTTGAGATCTTGCGGGAGAGAGAAAGGAGTTTACTTATGGAACATTCATTTTTTTTAAACATACGCAAAACACAACTTTACATTTCTGTATATACATAAAAAAAGATTCTGCATCATCTTGGAAAAATGTAACGGTAAATAAATGAGCTGTTGAGTATTCTCATCAAGTCTCAGCTGATGATCTCTTTCTGCACAGCTGACCAAACCATTGCACTGTTTTGTGTCAAATTGGATTCAAAATGAAGTACTTTAATTTCTCCACAAAGATCACATACTCAACATTAAAATGTGTGATTAGATAAGTACAGTGAGGAAAATAAGTATTTGAACACCCTGATATTTTGCAAGTTCTCCCACAAATCATGAAGGGTTTTGAAATTGTCATTGTAGGTGCATGTCCACTGTGAGAGACATAATCTATAAAAAAATCCATAAAACTCATTAACCCTAAACTGTTAGTTTGCCTTTAAATTGTCCACCTCCACTCCATGTATTATCCTATATTAGATGCACCTGTTTGAGGTCGTTAGCTGCATAAAGACACCTGTCCATCCCATACAATCAGTAAGAATCCAACAACTAACATGGCCAAGACCAAAGAGCTTTCCAAAGACACTTGAGAAAAAATTGTACACCTCCACATGGCTGGAAAGGGCTACGGGGAAATTGCCAAGCAGCTTGGTGAAAAAAGATCCACTGTTGGAGCAATCATTAGAAAATGGAAGAAGCTAAACATGACTGTCAATCACCCTCGAACTGGGGCTCCATGCAAGATTTCACCTCGTGGGGTCTCAATGATCCTAAGAAAGGTGAAAAATCAACCCAGAGGAGCAGGAGCTGGTCAATGACCTGAAAAGAGCTGGACCACCGTTTCCAAGGTTACTGTTAGTAATACACCAAGACGTCATGGTTTGAACTCATGCATGGCACGGAAGGTTCCTCTGCTTAAACCAGCACATGTCCAGGCCCGTCTTAAGTTTGCCAATGACCATTTGGTTAATCCAGAATAGTCATGGGAGAAAGTCATGTGGTCAGATGAGACCAAAATATAACTTTTTGGTCATAATTCCACTAAACGTGTTTGGAGGAAGAAGAATGATGAGTACCATCCCAAGAACACATCCCTACTGTGAAGCATGGGGGTGGTAGCATCATGCTTTGGGGTGTTTTTCTGCACATGGGACAGGGCGACTGCAATGTATTAAGGAGAGGATGACCATGGCCATGTATTGGGGAACAACCTCCTTCCCTCAGTTAGAGCATTGAAGATGGGTCAAGTCTGAGTCTTCCAACATGACAATGACCCGAAGCACACAGCCAGGATAACCCAGGAGTAGCTCTGTAAGAAGCATATCACGGTTCTGCCGTGGCCTAGCCAGTCTCCAGACCTAAACCCAATAGAGAATCTTTGGATGGAGCTCAAACTCTGTGTTTCTCAGCGACAGGCCAGAAACCTGACTGATCTAGAGAAGATCTGTGTGCAGGAGTGGCCCAAAATCCCTCCTGCAGTGTGTGCAGACCTGGTGAAAAACTATAGGAAACTTTTGACCTCTGTAATTGCAAACAAAGGCTACTGTACCAAATATTAACATAGATTTTCTCAGATTTTCAAATACTTATTTGCAGCTGTATCATACAAGTAAATAGTTTAAAAAAGAAATACATTGTGATTTCTGGATTTTTATTTTTAGATTATGTCTCTCACAGTGGACATGCACCTACAATGACAATTTCAGAACCCTTCATGATTTCTAAGAGGGAGAACTTGCAAAATAGCAGGGTGTTCAAATACTTATTTTCCTCACTGTATAAATGGGTTACAGTATACAATTCAATTTATATGAGTTACAATAGGAATTTCCAACTGTGAACAGATTAGCCAGGGAAAACATTTAAAAAATACTTACCAGTAAACACAGCTGTATGTTACTCACCTTTAAATGAATTTATGTATTTTACTTCAAATCCATCTTCATCTTTTGGATTAAGTTTGGTCCTCTGGGATCTTGTTGCTGTCATCATCCCCTGCAAATCCCAGCGTAGATTAATGTTTAAAATGACTTTTACAGATCACTGGCCTAATCAAATGCTTTACACATTTATTTGTTATAGACATAGAGGGTTAAAATATTTGGAACATTACTGATTATTATAATTTACATGCTAGGAAGTGAAACTGTAAAACAATATATAGATTTTTCTCTCTCTTTCTCAAGCACACTGTGACTGTGTTATACGGACTTACATACACTTACATCAACATTACCAACTAAAAACAGCATTAAAAGTAATTATCTCAATTAAACAATGACGCAATCGGCCATTACCCAAAATAACTGCACCACCAGCTATTATCTTTATTTGTACGACTTGTAGTGAGTAGCATCATACAGATATTACATTATTTACATTATAAATTAACAAATTAAGTAATAATAAATTAATTCCTCACGCGTTGTTATGAGGAAATGTAATATACATGTAGTCTGGTGCTATTTAATTTCACAATCGTCAAATTAGCTTTAGAATGACTCTAACTACAAACTATATAAACAGAAAACTTGACTTAATTACACATAAAACGGTTTATGTATCATTATTCTTACCTGATTGCTCTTCACGTCGGTAATTTCTGCGCATGCGCAGTCAGTCTCAGCAACAGAGCGCGTGCATCTCAGGTCGGAGAACAGGGTCATCAAAATATGGGTGATATTATCATTATTCCTTTTTTATTTATTTAATTACTGTAGCTTTTTTAATGTTTTTGTTGTTATTTTGCAAGCAACGTCATTTTTTCCCCATAAACCTTTACACTGGTTTGACAAAAACCGTAATTATGAGGACATCAGGCGATCAGCCAATCAAAAGCTGCGATTCAGACACATGTGTGCATATGCATGAGATGGTGCATTACCGGGACCCGGCTACAGGGGCACTGTCTCATACACAGATTTTACACAAAATCAGGTTTTTGTGAACTATAAGGACTTGAACAGAAATTTTGTTTTCCAGCTCTCCCAATGCATAGAAACACTTTTACATTGTCCGAATTATGAGGACACCGACCCTGTCCTCATAATTCAAAATGTCCTCATAGTGTTGCGTGTATTCAGATGAAATGTCCTTGTAAACCACAACAACCAACACACACACACACACACACACACACACACACACACACACACACACACACACACACACACACACACACACACACACACACACACACACACACACACACACACACATTATATATTTATAAAATACATTTCAACTGTCCCGAAACATAAAAGCAAAACAAACATGGTCAGGCATGTCAGTCTGAGACTCTCTTCCTGTCTAAGTGGGTGGTTCTTGGCCAGAATAAGCTAGTCAGAAGTCTAGTCAGAAGTCTGGCTGTGCAAGACTAAACCATATTGTGGTATGGCCCTTATCTGAAATATGTGGCTCCATTTCTTTTCTTGTGTTTGGCCCTCTACCAGCTCCCTAATGAACCCTGACACAGAGCTCCGTCCTGAGGCCTTCACCATCCCCTGCCCCAGCAGTGTCCAGCCCACACAGTTCACTCAGGTGAGCCCCATGGTGCAGCTCTGCCTTGGGGACACACATGCCACCATTAATCAACAGGAGAGCCCAGGGCAGCCACAGACTACACATGACCCCCCCCCCCCCCCCCACACACACACACATGCACAAACACACTGGAGAAACATGCAACACCTCTGTCATCATTTACTTAGCTTCATGTCGTTCCAAACCTTCATGTTCACCTTCATGTCGTTCACATTCCTTTCTTCTGCAGAACCAAAAACAAAGATATTTTAAGAAATGGCTGCTATTTATTTGACTAACCACCTCTTTCAATATTAACAATACAAGATTTGTAGTCCTATTTGGAATAACTGCATTAGACAAACGGCAACATTATGACATAACCACAATATAAAAAATAATTTTGATTATCCTAAATTCAAATTTGGAAAAAGCATAGTTTTGAATTAGAATATGAATTATTAAAATAACAGAACATTTGTTGATGTCAGTGAAACTTTTAGCAGGGTTTTACTGCATATTTGGTTACATCAGGCACTAAAACTGTTTGACAAAGTAAATTAATAAAAACAATGCCCGATTATTTGTTTTAGTAACATTTTACAATAAGGTTTAAAGTGTTATTGACTAATTAATGCATTAAGCAAAATGAACTAACAATGAGAAATACATTAAGTTGATTATTAATCTGGATTAACATTTTACTTTTATTAATTTAGCACATGCTTTTATCCAAAGAAACTTACAATAAGAGGAATACAGAAAGCGATTCATCCTGAAGATGCAAATACAAAGATACAAAGTCTCGAACATTACATATAAAAGTAGTACAAGCCTGGAGAATAGAGGGAAGTTATTTATTTTGTTATTATTATATTTGTTTATATATAAATGTGGTTGAGGTGGTGAGTAAGTGTGTGTGTCATGTCAGGTGCTCATGGAAAATAAGATGAGTTTTCAGCAGTCTTTGAATATTGGAAAATGCTAAAAAAGAGAATTCACTTTTAGTTCATGATATCTAATGCTAAAAGTTTTTTTTAATTCTTAAGTTATAAACTCTTAACAGACTACTTTGAGCTAAATAATTTTGTCATCCAGTAATATTTGTATACAAATAGATAAGTGCACAGTATACCATTGACCATTTACCACTAAATCTTGATAGAAAGGATTGATCAGGATTTCGCAAGAATGACTGACAACAACTAGTATTAATATGAAATTAAGATGCCCATATAAAGTTTCATCAAGACATTTCCTGAGATATTACCAATAGTTATACCTAGTTTGCAGTTATAACTAGTATATACTTTTCTTGTGCATCTCAATAAATAAACACAATACAGCACTGTATAGACAGACATTGTGCTCAGTGCTCCTCTGACATAAGAAACATAAAGCTATTCAAAGTGATTGACTGAGATTGAGAGAGAGAGAGAGAGAGAGAGAGAGAGAGAGAGAGAGAGAGAGAGAGAGAGATTCATCAGCCTCACACAGGATGAGGCCTGTGCAGCAGCCGTTGGGTTAATCAAAATGATCTGTTATCCAAATAATTTGTCCAGCGGGCCGATCAAAAACACGCAAATCAAACACGCTCACGTAAACACTCACCACTTGGATAGCCCATTGAAAGACAAATAAACAAATAAATCAGCAAATGTATCCACACATGCACAATTACACACACCCTTTCACACAAGTGGGCAGCACCTGGGTTTGCCCTTGTCCGTGTGAAGTACTTAGGCTGTGTTCCCAGCCGAAGACAGATGGACTAATTACAGCGTGTTATACTCGAACAAACTAACCGCACTTGCCACAGAGGGCTTTGTTTAAAGGATCCCTCATAAATGTAATTTATAAATGTACGTACATGGCGCCAAACACGGATACTCTTGATTGTATGTGAATTTATGCGTGTGAGTGTATATGTCTCCGCAATGGCTGGTTTCCAGATGTTACTTGGGTGCCTGGCCTCTTTGCCAACAGGAGGTGAAGCGGTCTAACACTCGTCTCCAGCTGGAATCAGAGTCAGATATTCAAAGAGAGAGACAGAGAGTGACAGAGAGCAAGGCTGACAAGAAGAGAGAGAGAGAGAGAGAGAGAGAGAGATGGAAGGAGAAGCTCTTGCTACAACAAAAGATGGTTGATTCATTATGCAAAACAGACCTTTCTAACTCATCAACAGCTATTAATATTGTGTTTTGCAATTTGCTGTACAAAATGATTTATGTATTTAGGGAAAATTTATTTTTGTGAGAGAAACAAGTAATGACTTCCTTCTTCAAATTTGTACTCAGGCACCATTTCACCTTTCCACACAACTTAAAGTCACCATAAAAATCGACCTTTTTATGGAATATTGCAATGCTTATTAAATGATTTATTCATGCACATTCTTTTATTTTTAATTCATGTGCCCTAGTTTAATCAAAATAACTCCCCCCTCCTTGCAGTGACATCTCTTCTCTTCTTAGAGGACGTAGTCACTGATGCTAAGACAGGGCAACCTGTCACTCACATGACAAATCACAGCAATAGCAAACAACAAAGAAAAATTAAGTTTTACAAAGAAGACTTTCAACGGAATATAACAATTTCATTTCATTCAGTTATCGACATCCATATGAAATGCTAAAGTAGCATTTAGCATAATAGCATTAGCATATAGCATAGTAAACTTCCAAAATTTGTAGTGCACAGCATGTGTAAAAGCCTGTTCACACCAAAAATGATAACTATACTGATAAGGATGTTAAAAACTATTCTAAATTTAACATAATAGATAACTATAACAATTATGGCACAAAGGAACAAGACTGTTGGAAACACTCCAACTGATTAACGATAAAAAACACTGACAACCAATCATAATACATCCTGATTGAAAGAACTCAAGCATTTAAAGCATCATACCATAAACAGAACATTATTGTGCGCTGGTGTGTAAGCTAATATAGTTATCATTAAAATTATCTTTGTTTTTGGTGTAAACAGGCATTTTGGAGACAATCAACAGTCTCTTTCGTCTTTGTTGCTTCATCCTTGACAGATTGCAGATCTAAAGGAGGCACAAAACAACAAAACGGCAGCTCAATTTCAAGAAGAGTGATTGAGAAAATGGGTGAATAGGATGCGGTCACTTTTGGATGGGGGTTTTAGGCAATGCACTGCTGTACGGGACAGGTTGTGTCCAGGGGGTGCGGTTGGGTTGGGGGAGAAGCGGACAGGTCTTAGGCCTTTGTGAGTATGTGTTTCCATGGTGGACAAGCCCCAGGCCAGGGGGACTGCCCTCTGTCCCCCTCCCAGGCCCCTATCCTCCCTGTCAGTGGTGAGTTATTGATGGGACAGGTTGGCAATGCAGATCACCCCCCTGCCTTAATGGGGTCCATGAATACTACACAGCTGGACGGGAACTGTTCGGGAAAGAGAGAGTGTGGATGGTACATGTGGAAATTACGATTTGGTAAAATATGCTCCTTATGCGTGAGTTTGAGAGACTGTATTGTGTGAGTAGGTGTGTAAGGATATGATGTAGGTTTGATGTGTTGTGACTTGTTCACTGGAAGCCTGCAGGTGTGCAGATAAGAGTATATCATGAATAAATGTAGGTGATATGCTTTTGTGTAGGGTAGAGAATGACAATCTTTATCTGTCTGTTTCAGGCATGGATGTAATGAGTTAGGGAATTTAACTATTAAAAGGATAATTCACTTAAAAACTGTCACCCAGATCTCATTCCAAACTCATTCCAGACTTTGAAAATCTGCTTAATCTTTGAAACATAAATTAAGATATTTTTAATGAAACCTGAAACATTTCTGTCCACCTACTGAAAGTCTAGGTAACCAAGACGTAAAAGATCCCAAAAAATTATAAAACCATTGTAAAACAAATCCATTTATATCAAGAGGAGTAATTCAAGTAGATACAATCACAATCACTTGAACAGCTTTAATTTGGGTCGTCATTTACATCTAGATCATATGTGTCTCGACCATGGTTTAGGTATAAATAAAAGCCTAAATTACTAAATTAAAGTTGGTCCCGGAAGGCCACTGTCCTGCAAAGTTTAGCTCCAACTCAACTGTCTGGAATCTTCTAGAATGCCTAATATAAGACAAAATTGATAAATTGATAATCAATAAATTGATTAGCTGGTTCAGGTGTGTTTAATTGCTGTTGGATCTGAAATCTCCGGGAGCACGATTGTACACCCCTTTATTATAAAGCGATCATGTCTCTTCACCATACATATTAATTCACAGGTTTTTGTTACCTGGACTTCAATGGATGGACAGAAAGCTCTCATGTTTCATTAAAAAGGTCTTCATGTATGTTTCGAAGATTAAACAAATTCTTATAGGTAAATAAGGTAAGGTAAAGGATGACATAATTTTCATTTTTGGGTGTACTATCCCTTTATGACAATAAAAACATGTACTGTACCTCTCATAATACAGCATATATACTATTTTAAACCGATAAAGGTATTTGAGATTTCAGTGATATTATAAGTGCATTCATATCTTTATATTCAGGACATTTGGAGTCTCAGACAAAAATATTTAAAAATCTTACTGCAGCCACTTCTATGTAAGAAGATCCATATGACTTTTCCCCAATTATACGTTTTAAATGCAGAAGCTAATAATTCTAAGTAGGTTCCTCATGTCTCGAAGAGGAAACAAAAACAGTTCGAAATTTTTTTAGAGCTGTGGGGAATCACAGCAACATGTGTTGATCCAAAAATAACTCACTGTGCTCACTGTCCAAGGGTCTGGTAGTGTTCTTGTTTGAGAGTCATAGCATTTATAGTTCAAAGGTGAAGAAATATGAGATTATTGCACTGAGCTAAATAAAATCTGCTGCTATCACATTTATACCTTGCAGTAGGGTTGCCCATACTTTTTTGGCCTGTAAGCTACTTATAAAATGACCAAGTCAAAATGATCTACCTACTATAAAAATACAAAACATATATTTATTTATGAATATATTGAGAATTCTTTATATGCACAATATATTTTGGTGCAGCTTGAATAACTACATGAACCAATATTGCAACTCTGTACATTTTTCATTTCTCAGTCAGTGTCGTGTCTGAAAATGCCGCTCCACATTTCCCTTCTTCGGTATAGCGATGACAGACTGGCAGACAAGGCGAATGCACTTTGAAAATGACATAGTGAAAAAAAGTCCAACTCCCATTCCATATGAAAGCGGTAAGTTTTTTACTTCTTACTTTGTGCAGCTCCCCCACTTTTTATACGCTTTCTTAAGTTTACAAGAAATAAATTGGAAGGTATCTCGCTAGCTTGCTTGAGTTTTGCAGCACTTCGAGCCATTGTATCCATGCACATGCACGGTGACTCATGTGTCAGATGTCAGACTGGCTGCTCTGTAAGTCAATCAAGTGACAAATTTCATTGTGAAGACGGATGATGGGCTGATGTCTACTTCTATGGGATCTACCCACACTGCCTTTGCGATCGACGTATTAGCCAGTGTCAGTGAGTAGCCTTGAAGCCACACAACACCCCCCAAAAAAGATTTGAGATTTGAAATTCTAATTTTTTTCAATGGTTTAAATGTCAAAAACATGAACACACATATTAGGAAAAAAAACAAAAACAATAATAAACAACAACACACCCACAACATTTTTATAGGTGTTTAATTTTCTGCAGTATTTAGTCCTAATGTTGTAAAAAAAATGTTTTATTTATTTTAAAAGTCATTACATTGTTAATGCTCAATTAAGCATTTTTCAGTAAGAAATGCTATCACAATAACATGCTACTGTCACAGTCTTGTCTCGTCGCGTCTGTCACATCTGGGTTCCTTTTTGTATCTTCCAGGTCTTACACGCTCCCATCTCTGTCTAATCACTTCCTAAGTCTCGTCAGCTGGCCCCAATCCTGTGTTTGTCCTTAAATACACTCCTGTGTTCCTTTGTCTTTGTCGGTTATTGTCATTGTTACATGAATGTGTCGTGTGTGTGTGTGGATGTTCTTCCCGTGTCTCTCCCAGTTCCGAGTTTTGCACCATCGTGTGCCATTTATGTTTGCATTAAAAGTGTTTTGGTTTTGCGTTTTCTGTTAATAAAGTCTGAGTGTTTTGCAGAGCTGCCTCCTCGTCTTCTCCGCATCACACACCTGCACCCTCCACAGCGTAACAGCTACATTTCTGATTTCTGAGTATTTAAGGTTCATAATGCAAAATTGTGCATGTAATACACTCAAAACATTCATAATTTGAAAATGAGATAAGAAAAAAAAGCATATTGCAGAGACTTCTAATCTACTGCTGGTTAATTGTGCATTTGTCATTCGCATTTTTTGTGCGTGTGGATATTGTGTTACTTTTCTACTTCATGATGATTTCTATCACTAACTCTGTGACTGTTTCACCCCGACAGGTGTTAAAAATAGCCTGGTTCTCTTCTGCAACAGGGTTCTGCTCTCTCAGCACAACAGTTGAACAGGCAGGTCACACTTCTCTTGGCTGGCAGATAGATCCTTCCATCCCAACCCATCCTTGGCTGTCGCAGGTGAGACCACGTGTTGGACCGGAAACCTCCCGGCCCCACAGTGGGAGTCCTGATGCGATCTGACAGAGCTGTCAGTGACCAGGTGGCGTCTCTTCCTCTCTTTTCCAAGATCTGTAGATGTCGCAGATACAGACTCCCCCGCCCCCCCTGGTTTTCTATCTGCTGTGTGGAAGCATTGTGGAGTGTCTTAATTTCCCTGTGCGCTCTCGTTCGTTGTTCACAGCGTGACAGTGAAAAATGGTTCGTCAGCTCAGTTCTCTTTGCTGGGCGACGCGAGGCCAAACGACGTAACATCTGGCGACGGAGCTCTGTCTCCAGGGTTTTTTGGCACGTGCTCCTGGCTGCCGTTTCCACTCTGCCTCTCATTTTATTTTCCTCCCTCACTTTCTTCCCCTCTTCATTTGCTTCTCTCGTTCCCTCCAGAGGTGCTTGTGAGCAACAGCGGGTCCAGATGGGCTCTTTTACCAATGAGACTCTCATTGATGTTACCTCAATGACCAAGAAAAGATGTCATGGATCTATACATTTCTCTTGAAGCTACTATTCTGGAGTTACATCCTACAATTTCTTAAAGGAATATTACGGATTCAAGACAAGTTTAACTCAGTCGACAGCAATTCTATAAAGAACTCTAGGCTTCTTGACTCATTTTTAAAGAATGCTTATGCCAAAAATGTTCTGAGGACAAACGCCTTTAACTGTAACTCAGGGGGAAGGACAAGTCGAAAGATTTTTTGTGGTTTTCACATTATGTTGCAACTGCTGTTGATTGAGCTTCAAGTCACCATGAAATGGAAGTTACAACCAACTTTACTTGAGTATAGACCTTATGTGCCAGAGATACAAGCGCACAGCCCTCTTTAGCTGTCTTTGTGTTTGAACTTCGGTCACTCTGTATATTTCTACAACATTGCTGTCAAATTGTAATTAGCTGGTGAAGTGGATATACTTATTGTAGAGTTAACAAATGTTATCATGAATATTGTATAATGTTTGAAGCGGATGTCATGACAAGTGTCACTAGACCAGGAATATTTTAAAACGATTTCATTCAGAAATCCATAAGATCGTACCTTCATGCTGTGGAAATACAAACCGGAAGACAGAACACAAGGAGCAGGATATTGAAAAGGGGTATGGCTACACAAAGGTCTATTGTGATGTATTTTCAATGAAAAATAGAGGGAGTGGCTTGTGTTTTTTCCGCTGGGAATTGACTGGATATAGAAAAGTTCCATTCAGCTCGCTGTCACAAGTCTAATAATGTGCACTAACAAAGTAAATAGGGTCAGTTTTGATTTCATGCTGACTTTAACTTGTATTGAACCTGGAAAGTTCATCAACACTGTAACTGTAAAATGCACACAAATGAACATTTAGCTTTTGAAAAATTGAGATATTTGACAAGAACAGAGCAAATGCCCACATCACAGTTAAAGAGCCCACACGTCCTGTGGTTTCCAGAGTGCCTTCGATAATTTATTAACTGATACCCAAATACAGAATATTTCACTGGAGCTGAACGTTAGCTCTTTTCTTGCCTGTGGAGAGAGTTTGGCAGCACGCCTCATTCCACCACAGTGCATTCCTCAGTGATTCATCAGCATATGCCACAGCAATAAAACAAACCCTCAAGATCACAGTCATCACAGTCATCTGTTTAATGCTGCTTAAGAAACCTGATATCAAACCTGATTATATGGCTTGTTTTTGATCAGTATCTCAAAGAAAAATTTTTACTGTCCTAGTGACAACAAATCATCATTTACGCAATCTCAGAGATGATCTACGCTCCATTCACACATATTGCTAATGCACCTGATATTGCTGATATCAAAAGAAAAATGAGAGGACACTCTACTGAATACTCAGTTTTTTACATAGCAGGGCAGAATAATACACATAATTTGGTCCTTGGCAGTGTGACAATCGTAGTACACTCTTACTGCTACCATAGAAATTACGAGGGTAAGTAGCAGTCAGGCGCTGCTAATCAAATGGCTTTGATCAATTGATCAGCAAGAGTGATCGCCTCTATAAAAGCAGAAGTTTTGGAAGTTTGCTAGACTGGAGCATTCAGGTGCGTGTTAACACGATGCCAATGAGGAAGTACATCAGCAATTATCTTTGAGAAGCAATTGTTGCTGCATATCAATCTCGGAAGGAAACCTTCCTATTAAGTAAGGACTCGTGTTACCTTCACAGAGAGGCAAAAAATCACTCTCAAGAACATTTTTGTTCACCATTACTTGCTGGTGGAATGACCTCCCTGCCTTCATCCAGAATGCAGAATCCTTGGCAATATTCAAAAGACTGCTAAAAACTCACCTTTTCGTGAACACCTAACATGACACATATGCACACACCCCACCCCAGCTTAAAAAAACAACAACCCTTCGTCTATTCTCCAGGCTTGTACCACTAGTATGTGTAATGTTTGAAACGTTGTATTGTAAGCACTCTTATGTACTTTTGCATCTTCATGATGAATCGCTTTCTGTATTCCTCAAATTGTAAGTCGCTTTGGATAAAAGCGTCTGCTAAATGAATAAATGTAAAATGTAAATGTAGGAAGGGTTACATGGCCATTTCCAAACAATTTGAATCTTTCTACAGTAAGGAAAATGATTCACAAGTGGAAAACATTCAAAACAGTTGCCAATCTTCCCAGGAGTGGATGTCCTAGCAAATTCAGGTCAGACCATGCAATGCAAATTGCAAAAAACCCAAGAACTACACCTCAGACTCTATTGGCCTCAGATAACATGTTAAATGGTAAGGTACATCACAGTTCAATTAGAAAAAGACTGAACATGTACGACATCTTTGGAAGGGAGAAAGCCTCTTCTCTCTTAAACGAACATGGCTTTGCAAAGTTGCATCTGAACAAAACATTTCTGGAAAGACTTGTGTAACAATGTCCATTGGACAGGCAAGACCAAAGTGGAAATGTTTGGCCGTAATGCACCAAACCAAACCAAACAAAGCATATAAGAACAAACACCTCACACCAACTATCAAGCACGGTAGTGGAGTGGTGATGATTTGAGCTTGTTTTGCAGCCGTAGGACCTGCTGGGCACCTTGCAGTCTTTGAGTCGACCGTGAACTCCTTTGTATACCAATGTATTCTAGAGTCAAATGTGAGGCCATCTGTCCGACAGCTAAAGCTTAGCTGAAACTGGGTCATGCAACCGGACAATGATCTCAAGCACACCTGCAAATCTGCAACAGAATGGCTAAAAAAAAAAGATTCAAAGTGGCCCAGTCAGAGTCCAGACCTCAACCCGATTTAAATGCTGTGGTGGGACCTTAAGAGAGCTGTGCATAAACAGATGCCCACAAACCTCAATGAACTGAAGCAACATTGTAAAGAAGAGAGGGACAAAATTCCTCCACAACGATGTAAGAAACTGATAAAGTCATATACAAAATGATTATTTCAAGTTATTGCTGCTAAAAGTGGCTCTTCAAGCAATCGAATCATAAGGTGTACTTAGTTTGTCACCCTTGGCTTCTCCATTTTGTAATAATTAATGATTACACTCTAATAAGTCGTGTTCACCTGCAACAACCAGACGATTTTTATTATGTGCTAATATGTAATACCATAGATTTCCTTTTCACATGACTGTAGATGCTTTACCTATGATTTATTTAGCCTGACACTGCAGGTGTTAGAAAGAAAAGAAAGAATGCTGAATCGCAACAGTTGCTGTCAATACAATGATACGTCACAGCAACGTACAGTGGCAGAGATTAAAAAGATTATAAAATTGTTGCCTGGCAATGCAAGCAGTACAAAATATAAAAAGTTAACAATGTAAAAAACAAACAAGCAAACAAAAACATCATAACGTGTGCAGAGCGGAAGGAAATAAAAAAGTAATTTACAACACATCAATGACTAAATAAAAACCTGTACCATGTATTAACTCTTCATTTTCACGACATGGGTTATAGCTGCACTAACTCATTGATACTGAAACCGAACCAAGCACCAGTTTTGTTTTATCACGAACCGACAGCGGCTGACTTTCTTGCTGTTTGGTGATTGCTGAAGCCAGACTGAGAGTGTCATTGAAGCATTAAACAATAAAAGTATGGTCACTCAAAGAAATCAACTATTGAAATGCACACTAAACCGTTTATTCACAAGACATATTTTCAGCTGTCGCAATATACAAATCTAATTTATATTCAATACGGAGAGTTTATTTCAGACCTGCACTCTTCCTCTGAGAAGCCTTATGGGCCCCCGGTCATACTTCAACGAGGATATAAATGTCAGATCATGTACTGTGATCTCGAATGATCCAAATATTGTTAGGAAATCCCTCTTGATTCAAGCATTGAATAGAGTGCTGGAGTGATTCATGTCTGTTTTGAGTGGAGAGGGCTATAATCATAAAGCGAGGAGATTATTTTAAGAGGCAGCCGGCAGAAGGTACAGACAAGTCTAAGCTTGCTCACTGACTGAGAAACGGGCTGTAATAGCATATTTATGATCTCAGGCCAAGGGGCTCTGTTACACAGTAATTCTCATGAACTCACTACTTGTAAAGCAGTAAAAATGCGGGATCATTAAAGCAGAGTACATTTGTAATTATAGCTTTCCATAATTACTGTGCTCTTGATTATACTTTATTTATATTCATTTCATTTATTTGTTAACCAATTTATTTTCTTATTGATGGTATAATCCCTTATTTAGCTTCAGTGTATAAGTAAGGTAAGTTAGGGGTTTTCAAACTTTTTGATGCAAAAGTTCCCAGTGGTCTCATTGTAAGGAAATATTTCACCTAAAATATAAAGGCAACTATATATTTTTATGTAAGAAGACATTTTTACTGTGTGAGAAAAATAGTGTGACATTATGAAGACAAATTGATTATTTTTAAATTAAATGCCTTTAAACTGTCATTGTATGTAAGTCAATACAAATTATTACAATATGATTTAGAAATATTTACTTTTGTACTTTTATCACATTTGATGAAAACATGGACTTTGACAAACCTAGTATATCATTTGATGAAATATTTATCTTCTCTCTCTCTCTCTTTGAAGACTACTGAGCACACTATACAGCTGCTATTTAAAAAAAAAGTAGCTTGATTGTTGTTTATCTACTTAATCTGGCAAGCCACAGATTCAAAGCAGCTTCTCCAACACTGAATCTTGGCAATGGAAAGCTTTGGGAAAATTACTCAATTTACAGAGCCATTAATTCAAACCGAATGCTACTGTATGTGAAAGAGAGACAATGGCAATGTTTTATTGAGCAGAAGCCAGATGAGCCAGGGAGATTAAACGCGGCGTTGATTTCAAAACCGCCTCACAAATCCTTATTTTACGAGCTCTCTTCCACGCCGCACTGGGATTTTGGAGCGGCGCAGTACTTCTGTGCGTGCCGTATTTATCCCTGTAAGTTTTATAATGCCGGCTCTCGTTGTGGAAGGAAGATCGACCGAGAAAGAGGATAAATCTTATTTGTGGTCTCCTTTCAGCAGTGTGCTCTTCTAAGTCAGCGGCTGACGGTTTTACAAGGATTTTGACGGGTGTGAGACTGAGTTTTCTTAGCCTGTGAGCGTTTCATTTTTTACTAGGTTGCACTGTGTGGAGGTGATTGTTCCTCTGAGACCCTGACGCTCAAAGAGTGGCAACACGGCAGTGCTGTGAAAGCGTCTCACAGGAGGACTCCAGAGTAGTAAAACCTACATTTACACAGAAACGTCTGATTCAAAGGCCCTCATATATTGGGACTACACCAAAATCTTAATATGTTTAGGCACAACACAAAAACTTTAAACAGTGCTCCAGAACAACATGTGGAGGCCCCAAGAAGAGGAAGAACATTTTGGGTGGTCCATGTCAAACTCTCTTCTCTTGGGTCACAGATTCTTCTCTGTTAGGACATTGAGCTGGACCTTTCGATCTTTGTGTTCAGTAATATTAATCCACTGCCTGAACTGCATTTATGGAGTAGACAGTGCGATTTTTTTGCAACCGGGGTCTTCCACACTCACTCATTTAACATGTATTATAATGAGATCTTCAGAGGGTGATAAAAATTCAGTTGAGCCCCAAGTATGGCTCCTCAGGGTCACGTTCTGCAAGTAGACTGGTGCAATTCAAATGCTCATTTATCACTATTAATAGCCAAGTAAGGGAACAAGGAAAAGTGACCATTAAAAATATAAGGAAAAGAACACAGCTATGCATTTCTTCTCTTCTTGCATTTAATATGGTCATCATCTGCATTTGTGTTCGAGCGATACAGTGATAAAGGCACTTTTCAACCATTTCCTTATCGCAAAAGTCACATGATGATGTGAAGTCTGGTGCTTTGCAAGGGCTAAACCAAGGGTTTTCAAACTGGGATTATGGAGAGTCAGCAAGAGTGATCTAGGGGTTCTTTGGAGGAAATTACAAAATTTATTTTAAGGCTGTCAAAAACCTGTGAAAAAACAACTTGGTTTTGAATGAATATTTAGACTGGGAATTGCTAAACAAATGAATCTGAATTGAAAAGGTTTCTCTTGCATAGAGGGAAGAAAAAGAAACACTGTCATGTAAAGTAAATGTGTTTTCCAGACAACATTTAATATTAATAACGTAAGTATAACATAACATAAGAATAAAGTTCACATAAGTATTCAAATACATTATATATAAGTATATAATATATCAACTTAATATTTTAATAATTTGAAAATCATATAAAAGCCATCTATCACTGCATTCCGAAACTATTAATACACATTTTGGATCAAAAAATGTGCACACCCCTGAGAATTCTGCCCCCTCCCCCCAAAAAAATACCCTGGTTCAGTTTGGAGCTTGACTTGCAGTACATTTTAGAAACATAATTTATTTACTGGCCAATTAACCATGTGTTTTTAAACTTTAATAATGTGCAACCCCAAACAGAACTGACCGCTCTATATATCAGCGTTATTTATGCAGTTAAAGGTGCGCACACCACATTAACTGTCTCTGTGCTTTGCCAAGTAAAACCACTTACAGCAGAATCAACAAAACATATTCATCAGCCCACATTCATCAGACCTGCAATCTTGCTCAGGGTGACGAGGTAACAAGAGCGCACTGGATAATAGCCAAATGACAAGTGTTTTGTGGTCATGTTCTTTGTGTTTAGTAGCTTTTGACACTATGGGTTAGTGATTATAGGCTTTTCTGTGCCTACCCCTGACAAAAGTGCTGTTTTTAACCCGGATCTTCCGCACAAAAAGACATGCAAATTGATTCGAAGCTGTGAGCCGGCTGCTCTGAGCTTTAATATACTGACTGGAGGTGATAAATCACAGCTAAGCTACAACTAGCACGCTAACGGTCCAGCACTATGATAACAAACACAGTTCTGTGTTATGGGTCATAGAGGCATTGACATTCATTTCCCTGAAGCTGAATAACTGACTTGCTGGCCTTCACAGCGAGCAGCACTGGGATGGAACGGCGGCCATGCTCGGTTCCCCCGCTCCTGGATCCACAACACAGAAAGCAGAAACAAACAGTGCTTTGATAGAAATGCACACGCATAAGTGATCAGTCTTATTTAATGACGCAGAGGTGATTTAGTGGAACTGCGGGCATAAATGGCCACATTGATTTGTCCATTGTGATTTATGCAATGCAATATGTTACAAGCGCTGAACACATTTATGAATATTCACATACTCCCACATACGCCCGCGGATAAACATCATCCCTACCGAACACAAATCCGCTCTTCATATTCAAGGCTAAATTGACCCAGAGTGTTTTACCGTCATGCGACACCTTGGTTTAGATACATTTCCCAGAAAGAGAGGTTGTGAATATAACAGAGAGAGAGAGAGAGAGAGAGAGAGAGAGAGAGCGTCAGGGAGAGAGAAGAGACAGCGGAACTCAATCAGAGCTGGGTCATGAGGGTTCAGGGCTGCAATACAGCGTCTGTGCAGTGCTGAAAAATGTGAGGTGACAGTTCATTTTCGCTGGTGACAGTCTTTGTCGCTCTCACTCGCCTGCTCGCCCTGCCAACAGGAACCGTGCTGGCAACCGTTGCCCTGACAGCAGAGAGGCGGACCTTATCTCATGACAGGGCTCCACAGAGACCAATTGGAGAAGCCGTGCAGGTCTGTGATGCTCTGGAGAGAGAGAGAATGAGGCCGGAAAAATTACAGCAGCAGAAAGGCTTAAACGAGTGTCTCTGAGAGGAACGCACACATAGACTGTACTCACAGGATTTTCACTGTTGTATCAGAATAGTCCAGGATAGTCATTTGTCAAAACACGTGGACACATTTAACTGTCTTAAAGGGATAGGTCACAATTTACTGTCATTGAATTGAATTTAAAAAAAAAATTAAATAACAAAACTTGGATGCTAGCTTGAAAAGGCAGTTTTTTTTTTTCAGTTTTTTTTTCCATTTAATGAAAATTCCAAAAAACAACATTAAAATCGTTTCACTGGATCGACAAAATACATTATTAAAACTTTTTCTGATTATTTTATTGTTGA